>OMLI01034165.1:1829-14893 GCA_900302605.1 Rondeletia loricata
TTCTGCTATACACAGCTGGAACAGCTGCACATCACAGGAATCCTCCCCTCAAGTATGCACACAGTTTTGCACAAATACACATTTTCTCAACACTCATCTCTCACCATGAGTGTCTTCTTCCTCTTGTGTCATATACAGGCACTCATTTATAGAATCACAACTCGCTTCATTTCCGCCTATTCGCCGTATGATTTCTATTTAGCACAATGTTGCGCACACGGGTAGCTATGGAAGTGGTTATGCTCTCTGTTGCAGGTGAGAGGAGGGAGTGGGCCTAAGACTGATGACCCTGTCCTTTCCCCATTGACTTTTAATCTCTGTTCTGACGTGATGTAAATTGCACCGCTTCGCACATCGCCAAGTAGCCCCCTGCCACTCCTCACTTAGCCAGCGCACCAGCTCTCCTTGAAGAGGCTTGTTAAAGGCTGACCACTGAACAAGCACCAAGGCCCTTCCCAGGTCAGGGCAGAGTGCCCTCTTGACCTTTATCTGCTTATCTCCAAATTATGATGTATTAAAGCACAAAAGACGCCTAATGGCTTTGCATGTATTAAACATCTGTGCTGCTCCTTGATCAAAGGGCCATTTACAACAGGACCCTAAATATGCTCGCAGGAAGTAGTGGTGAGTAAAAAGGTCAGGGGTCAAGGCGAGCGTGTGAAGTGGACCTGTGGCTAATTATTGGCTTGCGAGAGCCTTTGTACCGGGAGCCAGCTGTACGACCAGGGGACTAAGGTCTATAATATCCTGTTTGCAGCCCCTAAATGTTTCCTTGTATCAGAGAGGAGCATTCCTGGTGCACAGAAATGCAGGCTGCTGCTTTGATGATGATTGGGCCTGTCCTCCAGCCCTGGAAGCAGATGATAATCTGCAATGCAGGTTGCCGGAGAGAATGCTGTGGTCTTGATTGCGCTGGAGACCATTTTCTGTTTTCGCCATGGATGATAGTAGAATGGCAGTCAGAATTCAGAGCAGAGTTACTCTCTTCTTCCAAGGCGAGGGTGCATTGTCTCAGCGTAGAGCTGTGGCTCCATTCCTGTGGTGTTCGAAATTATACAGTCGGTCTGAAACGACAGAATACGCTGTTTTGACTTGACTTGGCCGTGCAGCGCAGTGCTGTTTGGATCAAAACCCCTCAATTTGCTCTAACTTAAATGAGACATTGAGAAGTCACCAGACATTCCTGAAATGAGTGAACAATTATTCCGTCTTTTTTAGGCATAGAGATGATAGAAGAAAGTCATCAGATCATTGAAGGATGGTGAGGGTGGGGCACAGGTCTGTGGGTTACTGCAAATATGGATTGCGTTTACTGGAATATGAGGTTTTATGGGAACTCAGGTGTTTAAACTGTTGGGGATTTTCTGCTTGTTGTGGGTGAATGACTAAGAACTTAAATTAGTAGTGCAAATGCTTGATTACATTATTCATGTCTGTGCCAGTGCGATGTAAGTGAGTAATCCTGAGTAGATATTTGGTAAAGCCATTGTTAAACTTGGGAATTCAGCATGTGCTTTGATAGCATATGACATTTCCACCCACTGTATGCCTTTTGAAAAAGTATTATCTGTTTACAATAGGGAACAAATTATCCAAAATTGGAAGACCTTGAAAGAGTTACAGTATTGTTAACCTGAGCAATTCGTATTTCTGAACGTCAACTGTAAACCGTCCACCTCCTTAATTAGAAAGTGGGACTGGATGATTCTTGATTGTTCCATGTATCTTATCTCCAGATGTGGTGGAAGGATTGTGTTACAACAGCCTCTTGCCACTTCAGAGGGGATGCATTTCTCAAGAAAGAGAGGACGGCATTGCCTTAGTGAAAAGCAGACTTTGTCTTCATCTCTGTTTACCCTTGGATATAATCCCCAGTCACTTTGACAACTCTCCTTAAGAGAGAGGGTAATTATAGTCAACCTCATTGTAAATTATAGTGAACCTCACGAAGACTGGCAAAGGCACAGAGAGCTTTTGTAGGAGTGGATATATGACATTCTTTATTAAGTAATAGCCCTATTAATTGCTGTTCAGTCAAGGATTTGGCTGACTATAGATTCTCATAGGTTATAATCATCATTTTTCTCAAGTTGACTGTCAACACATGGAGCTTGCAGAATGGTAATTGCAGTGTATTCCAGTGTTCCCACTATATCCCTTCAACAGTGGCAACTCACACAGCAGGAACGTTGCTGCAAGTGTTGCTGAGAAATGAAAAAAAGGTGAAATATATATTTTAACCAAATAAATTATTATTATTATAGCAGAATTAGTCAATTTATCATGATAAAAGTATTAAATAATAGACATTTATAAACCACGACATGAACACGTCCTAGAAATTATTCCCTCACACATCTCTATTTTCTTTTCATCTTCACCTTTCCTTCCCTTCACCTCTCAAAAAAGTATTAGAGGGTTGAAGGTCTCTCTCTCTCTCTCTCTCTCTCTCTCTCTCTCTCTCTCTCTCTCTCTCTCTCCCTCCCTCTCTCGTGGCTTGACCTCTGTCCAGTATCTCTCGTTGTCTGACTCACTATATGTTTCTGTCTGCTTGCCTGTCTGTCTCTCTGTGGGGATATATACCAGCTCCGTGGCAGAGGTCTCTCCCCTTTCCCTCTAATTGGCCAGCTCCCTTCACTCCTTGCCTGCTAGATAATTGGACATGCAGCCCTCAACCCCCAACCCCCGCATCCCAATCCCTGGTCTCTCCAGCACTCCTCTGCATTCCACACACACTTCTCATCCCAGTGTGAGGCTCTCTATGGGCCTGTCTTTGACCACTGGATCAAAGGGAATATACAATCCCGCACCGTCCAAACACAGCAACTCTCCCCTCTCTCTCACAACACCAAATATCATTATCAGACAATGTGTGAGATGGATTTTTCTGTCCAATATATCGCATCCAGCATCTCCTTCCACTACCTGAACCCCTGGAGACAGAACGCAGCATCTCCTTCTGCAGTACATGGAGAACAAGGTAATCCATTTTGGGGAAGCGCTGCTGGAATTATTCATAAGGGGGGGGGTTCAATATCAAAATATTCTGCTCTGCTCTGGCCCTTAATAATGCATGCTTAGCATTCGTCTCCATTGCTGTAGGGAGCAGAGGAGTCATCCGTCACTATAGGTTTAACTAGTGCATTCCCCTAGTGTTGGTTGTCAAGCTTTATGGAGGTAGGGCAGGGGGGAGGGAACAAAAGAAGGAGGCGTGTGTGTGCGGTGACGAGCGGGGCCCCCCATCTCTGGGAAGGAGGCGGCTTGCAGGAAGAGAAGTCTGGGCTGTTGACCTTTGGGAAAGGACCATTGGCTTCAGATTGAGTGATGGTGTCAGCCGCTAGTGTAAAACACCTCTATTAGGAATGCCTGGCATGCTTGGGCGCTTCTAATTATGAAGAATGCAAAACAAGAGTCAGGAGAGACGGGAGAGGTCGGTTCGCGGCCAGCCGTACGCCAGCCTTACTCACCAGCCACTGCTGTGTGGGACCCGCCACCGCGTGACGACCTGCCGTGCCTCACACACTGCTCTACTGCAGCACACACACACACACACACACAGTCATACATGCAGGCAGGTCAGACGAATTCCCTACCTAAGCTTTGTATTTCCCCCTCCCCATTATAGCATTATAGGCCTACCACAGACTGCCACCCATTGGGAGTTTTTGTTCTGCTACTAACAGTGCTTTGTTTACCTAGGTGTAGTGTATCACTATACCCATTGCACAAATGTGACAGCTCTATACTGTGCTGTGTACTGAGGTTAGCGCCGCACAGCCACACGGCGCTCTAAGTACAGCGAGCAGGCGAAGCCAAATCCACTCACATTTGAGCCAACTGAGGGGGCGTTCAGTCCCTGGAGTCCGGCAAAGAACACACTGAGGACAAGCCGAGACCCCTGGACCCACAGAAAAACAACTCAACATTTGTGCGTGCCTGAAAACAGCCAATGATATAAGCCATCTGTGTGCAATTTGACTCGACAGTGTTGTCGTCCCGTTTCTCTGCAACGTATATATGCAGATATGCATGGCTACCGTGCAGACAGCGATGAAGGGAGGAATGGACAGACGGAAGGATGGAGAGATGGAGAGTGGAGGGGGACCCCAGAGATTTGCCCACTGAGAGACGGAGGTCAACAGCGGAACACAAATAGGCTTTTACTTCCAGGAGCTGTGAGGGAGTGAGACAACCATGCCACTGTATGCCATTAATGCTGAAACTGTGCATCATAATAATCGTCAGACTGATATTTCTACCATGTCACATCTTTCAGTGGAAAAACATTGTGATGCAGTTGTATATTTTCAAAGATGTTAAACTGTTGTGTAACCTCTGAATAGTGGTATTCACCATCCTGACTTCAGCTGTAAAAAAACACATATTTCCCCTGTGCATGTTGGGAATAACCCAGCAGGCACATCTGTCAGCTCACACTGTTTTAGTGTCACCAGCGACCATAAAACATCTCTATTTATTTAGTGGCAGCCAAGCGTTGCAAAGACCTGTGCCTCTCTATTTCTCTCACAGGAATGTCCTTGTGCCCGCCCCGGTAACCTTGAGAGCCTAATGGAGGAGGTCAGTCTGACACAGAGGGGGAGTGTTATAAGGGAAGAATACAGAATAGAATAAGGGAATAAAAGACTCAGAGATGCTAATGATAGCAGGAAGGAGGGCAACGCTGGGAGCCAGGTGATTAGTCAAGATCTGGAAATGCATCTATTGTCCTCTCTGTATGTGTCTCTCTCTCGCTCTCTCTCAAATAGGTCTGAAAAAGCTATTGTTGGAATTTCTGAAGTCTCAGCAAAAAAATGGTTGTCTTGGTGTCGAATACTTTATATGCATGTCCCTTTAAAGCCTTTTTTTCTGTTGGTGGGAAATGAACAGGGCCTGACAGAGAGTCACTGACAGAGGAGAGCGAGAAAAATGGAGTCACAAATGAGGTCCAGGTGTGTGGGTAATCAATTTCATGCAGTTTGGTTTTGCAAGGCTGCATGCTGAAGGAGACTGTCATAATTGGGCCACCATTTCAGACAGGTAGTGGGTTTACAGCGTTCATTCTTTTTAGGACACACACACAAAAACATTCCTGCATGCGCCCATAGAAATCACACGCCATTGAACACAATTGAGACAGATAGGTTTGTGGCATTTCCTTGTAACCCCCATTGCGTCAAGGACTCTTGCAACCTTGTTCATTCATCATTTGGGAAGGGCTGGTTGGAGACGTTTGGCTCTGGCAGTGGTCAGATTTATCACAGAGCACAGCTCCTGTACAGCTTGTTAACATTAGCTAGATGAGCTGTCCAGAGCTGCAGGTGCTGCAAAGTTAAAGGGGACTTTTATTAAGGCTAAACTGTAAAGGGATTCGCTGAGCTGAGCTGGCATACACAGGTGGGCTGCCTCTTCTTTCTACAGCACACTTTCTCTAGAATCTTTGCATTCTCTTTTACAGTGATAGTTTTTGAAACAGATTCAGTCTAATATCACATCAATACCATGTTTAAATTATTTTATTTATTTATTTATTTTATTTTATTTTATTACAGATTTTGTGGAGGAAACCGTTCTGCACAAGAGTCTTCTGAAAGAAACAGTATCAAGCGTAACGTATAACCGTATGCCTGGTATATCAAGTATATTCTTGATTAGGCCGTATCGGTAGAGAGCATAATCAGCAGGCATCAGCATTGTTCAATGATGCTGGAGTGAATGTTATAATAATGTTACAGAACCTCTTTCATCAGGCAGTTCATACTGCTAGGGATCCTAGTTTGACTGACGGAGCCATATTCAGATGTCTGTCAATAAAAAGACTTACTGCCTTTGCTTTAAAGAACATTCTAAATTAAATGATGAAACTTTATCTTAATTTGACCCAATTAGCCATTGTTCTCCTACTGCTGCACAAATAGTCAACAGTAACAGACAAGTACTGGCACTTACACAGATATATACTGACACACACGCATGCACACACACACACACACACACACACACACAGAACATGCATCTCACATTCTCATTCATTTCCCTGCCTTAATGGAGCCAATTACGCTCTCAAACACTGGCAACACTGTACCTTATGGTAAGCCAAATGAGATGGTAATTCAGTTGTTTTTAATGGACACTCAATAATGAATGTGTGTGTGTGTGTGGGGGGGGGATTTTGTGGTAAACGTAGAATATGCTAATGCGAGGTGTAGAGGTTGTCATGTCTCGTGAAGTAGGGGCCGTCATGTAGTCCCCTTTTATAATGGAGGAGCCCTTTCTATAATTGCCCCTAGTTTTGTACATTAATGGGAAGCGAGGCGTTTGCACAGTAGTGCTGAAGTGTGTCAGCGTGTTAAAATAGCATTTCTGTGCCCATCCCCTAACGAGATATGGTATGTTCCACCAATGAGCATCATTTATTAGTAGGATCCAGGTGTTCTCTACTGCCTGGTTCGAAGGTCTCAAACGACGACAGCAGAACAGATAGCTCTGAGAATTTGGTCCAAGAGTGTTGAGGCACAGTCAACATAAACTCTCTGCCGAACATTCCTGCTGGTCCATTCACTGAGATCCAGTATCATCTCTCTGTGGTGCCTGCCAGGCTCATGTTCTAGGCCTTTCTCCTGGCCAGCCATCGGGTTACCTCCCCCACCCCTCGCAGGCTCCCGTTCTCTGACACTCACCAGACAGGAGCCTGGGATGGGGACCGCTGGACACAGAGGAGGTCACTGTCTCCCGTTTCACCGGAGAGGATGAATAGATCTGGGACAACCAAACGCACACTGCCCCAGACTGCCTAGGGCACCGCGGTCCGCAGAAAAGAGGGAGGGAGAAGAAGAAAGAAAGAGTGAAGTGCATTCCTGAGAGGAGGAGAGGTGGGATTGAATGACGAGGGAGGACGGGGGGCCGCCGGTGACACTGGCAGTCAGTAGGATCGGGTTCTCGCTCTGAAAAGCAGGCTCGGAGCAACAATGACTTTGGCATCTGTCTGGAAGGGGGAAGTAGAGACCGGGATCCTGTTCCCCGCGCGATGCTGTGCAGTGCGGAGGGTTCACGGGAATGCCTTTAATGTAACCCTGCCCGAGCTCTCATCGGATACTTCATGGCTCTACCTTGTAGAATGTCACACAAAACAAACTCTATCGCTACATCAATTAAAGCGGCTCGCTCACTCGCTCTGAAGCTCCCTCTTGAAGCTGAGGACGCCGTGAGTGAGAGGATTAAAGTGAATAGCAGAGGTTCGTGTGCCAAGATGACTCGTCTTTGTCCCCAGGCCATATCCTACATTAGATAAGGATCGGCATTCCTCCGCTCTACAGATGTAGGTCATGTAGCCACAGTGGTGCAAACACCATTTGAGTCTTGCTTCATTTGTTTTATGACCCATCGCTGTGTACTGTGAATTTTCTGCCTTTGCACCTCGTACATCAGTATCTTGCTCCACTTTGTCTCTTCTGTTTCATTGCACCCGTGGAGCTTAGATAAAATCTAATCAGCCTCTCTCTCTCTGGGCCACACATGCATTATACATGCAAAACACACACACACACACACATCACACACACACTGAGGAAATGTTACAACATCATGCCGGAAAGAAAACTAGGAAATGATCCATGGGGAGGAGGGGGCAGGCCTTGGGGTAACTCCTCTGATGAAGTGTGGACGTCTGAATGAGTCTTTATGGTGGGAACTGCCAGAGACAGAGATGTCTATCAGCTTAGCCCGAGCACAGGTCAGGGCCTCTGTACCCAGTAGCCCAGCCAGGGGCCCACCACACCCTACAGATAGGGGAGTCAGACACACAGATGCAGCCAGGGATCAAGCCCAATGTCACACTTCCCGCTGCTGATTACTGCCGTTTGTTGGTGGGACTCTGTGAAGTGGGCCAGAGAATATTCCCCCAGTGTCCCCTACTGCTCTTGGACAGGAAGAGGCTAAATAGAAGCCAATTAGCTTTGATTTCAGGTCAATTAGTTGCTTTCTTCTTCCACATTAGAGTGTATATTATCTTTGGGGACGGGAGGTCATGGGAGGGCTATGAGGGACTCCTTGGTAGGCTGTTGGGCACATGTTGTCTGTCCAAGTGCTCAAACACAAACACTCTCAAAGGAGTAAACAAACAGAGTGAGTGTAGACCAAAGGCCGACAGAAATCCCAGAATGTGTTCCCAGGTATTTTTGTGGAAAAAAAATAAAAGCCATACTGTTCCTTCCTTCTGTTTTGAAATGGAAACACTGATTTAATAGAACATCGTTTTAATTAAGTTTGAGTTTGTTGTTACTGGGCATGGGGATATTTTTGGCACATTTCGCAGCGCACTAAGAGGTGGTTGACGTGGGAGGAGGGAAAGCTTGAGCTGTGCTGAGAAGGAAATTGAAAAGAAACAGAACATCGGGAGTCAGATTTCATGAAATAATAGCTGTGACAAAAATGGGGAAAGGCAAGGCAGCGCGGAAACCAGAATCATTTTCTTCTTGGCCCGAAGAAAAGAGAGACAGAGGGAGACAAATATATCAGGGCTATAACAAATGTGCCATTGTGTGGACAACTGAACTCACACACAGCGTAGTTAAATGCAAATATTGCTTCTGTGAAACTATTATTGTGACTTAAGGCTGGCCCGTTAGTGTGGGTATCTTGGATCTTGGATTTCTTTGACTACGGTGCCTCAAACTGCTGGGCTGGGCCTTAGTTCCTTTTCTTCCATGGTTTTCTAGAGGGGATGGTTTATCAAGAGAG
This sequence comes from Rondeletia loricata, assembly GCA_900302605.1. Classification (NCBI taxonomy): domain Eukaryota; kingdom Metazoa; phylum Chordata; class Actinopteri; order Beryciformes; family Rondeletiidae; genus Rondeletia; species Rondeletia loricata. The sequence goes on from OMLI01034165.1 coordinate 10,566, forward strand.
GGTTCAAACCAAGCGTGGCATCCTGGATCAGGTCCATGTGCCTGTGGCTTTTGTGTTTCATGGTGACCTGCCAAGGATTCTGTGCCAGAGGGAGGAACTAACTGCAGACCAGCGCTGCTGTCTTATGCTAGGCCTTGAGGCCGCAGGTCAGAGGGCCGCTGCTGGAGCTGTCAACTATGCTCTGCTTCTCAGAGCACACACACACACGAGTGGTCAAGCGAACCAGGGAAGCTCACATCGTAGGCTACACAAACACATCAGCACAGTGAGTGCTCTCTAGCATGCTCATGCCTGGACTGGAGTGGGGAGTTGTCCATTTTGGCTTTGATTGTGTTGTTCTATGCATTAGCCCATGGCTCGTTATGGGCTTACGCAGGGCGTGGGTGGGCGAGGATGGATGCACGAGGCAGTGACAGGGGGCTTTTAGTGGACAGATGAGAAGGTGGAGGGCCTCTTCAGCCTGGGCATGGCTCTCCTATCTCATGTGGAGTGGTCGTGGATTGCTCTTATTACACCATCCTGTTTGATCACTACCAGTCCTTACTTTGGCCATTCTAAACAATTGCCATTGTCAGTGGTGGTGGTGGTGGTGGTGGTGGTGGTGGTGACTCCTCTGAAGCACATCATTTGAAGTACATTAGTGACGGATGCATCAGTGACGTCGTGGCAGTACATCCAAGGAGATTAGATTGGATTGGATGACGAAAGAAAAACAACAATGTTCTGATTTAGAAAAACACAATGTTCTGCCAACACCTATATGACTTGCGTACATGTGCATATGTAGGACTATGTGAGTGTTGGTGAATGAAACACAGAGAGAGAATCAGAGCATGTGGCCTAGTTGGTGAGTGGATGTCATGCTCCATCTATTCCTAGAAGTTATTTTATTTTATGTCTCATTACTGGAGTTATTACAGAAAGAATTTGCTTTGGCTCAGGTAATATACGTTTCGTGGATTTGATCCTGCTGTTCTCCTCTGTGGTTGGCCCTGTGCCTGTGTGTACTGGACTGGCACAACAGGGGCATGTGTAGGTGATTTAGTAGGAGGTAGAATAGAGACACACTGGAGGCAGAGGAGAGAACAAGTCAGGACGATGACTTGGACAGAATCATATTGTACTTAGTCTGTATAGATACTCAACATCTGGCCCAGGGGTAACTTGCACCCTGTGAAAGACTACTTAGTGAAAACTTGGAAACATAAACACGTATAGAACACATTCCTTGGTGACCTTAATTACATCTATATTGAAGACGTTGGAAGCAAAACATGTAGCCTACTGTAGACATTATATGGCTTTAATCACGGACATCAGCAGTACGCTATGTAGTGGAATAATCATGAGACATCAACAATAGGTGCTACACTTGTCCAGAAAGCAGGCTGCACAATAACACCTACTGTATATTGTATGTAACAACGAGATGCTGAGAGTCAAAGAACCCCAGAGAGATCATTACTCATCACTGAGGGGAGACATATGGCCTTATGTGAGGGAAGGTGCACTTCTGTGTCTGTCTCATTCCCCATTGGCTCCTATCACGCTTAGGCAAGCACAGCAAACCACTGCGATATACAATAAGACGCATATTATTCTAAGGCCATGTGCTGATGGTGTGTCGTCGTGAGGCTGTGGTAGTCGAGGAGGGATAGTAAAATAGCTGGTGACAGACAGAGGGATTGTAAGGACAACACTGCCAGGCGTTTTAGCCCCACGATGACAGAGCTGACACTGGAACAGTTTCTGGCATGCTCGGGATGTCTCTGTTCACTAGTCAAGGTTTCCACTCACTTGACTTTGTTGTAGCCCTGTCAAGAGGTGAGGTGTCCACTTTAGCACCAGTCAAATCACAGCGTTACAGGCCCTTGTTTTCCAGTCACTGATTTTGTTTTTCTCTCTCCTCCTTTCCACCCTCTTCCCTCAACGCGTCTGGAAATTTCAAGAACCGCATTTCTATTTCGAGCCCGTCTCGGGAAGCCGGGTGGTCGGAACGGTCGTCCCACTCATCCCACAAGACGGAGACAGAAAGTGAGGGAGAGGGGAAGAGATAAAGAGAGAGAGAGAGAGAGAGAGAGAGAAGAAAGATTAGAGGAGAGAGAAAAAGAACAAGATATATAGAGAGAAAGTGAGACCGAGAGAGGGAAAGGGAGAGAGAGGCACAGATGGAACAGGGAGAGAAACAGAGCTGGAGGGAGAGAAAAAATATTGCCATCAGTGCTTTTTGAATAATTCATAGATTCTTCATAATCGAAAAACCCACCGGCTTTTATGATGTCATATTTCACAGCTAGTTGATGCTTAGGAGGCCTGTTAGACATCACAGACTGCAGGACGGGAAATTAGATGCGGCTGGGATGATATTCCGGTGTGGAATATAAAGTTCTCTCTGTACGGTGTCTTCTCTCCCCAACCCAGACACAGCTCTCAGGTCATCTTCCAGCCAGTTCCCACCCCTGATAAGTGAACCTGTATATTTTCACTGTCTCTGTTTTGATACCCGACTCCATGCCAATTAACTGTGCTATGAAAATTCGCCGTATCAGACCCCTGGCTGTTTCTCAGTGTCCCTTTCACAAACGTTGTCGTGAGTTTCTCTTTGTGTATGTCTCGTGTGAACACCTTGTCTGATGTGGAATCGCTGGTCAACCAAACTCTTGAATGTTCTTAACAGCTCTGGTCGACTCAAAGCCTTCTCTCATCACAAAGGCTGTGCGCTGAAACCACAGTGTGATGCATGCGATAAAAGAGGGCCCGGGGTATTGAGCTCACATCTATCGCCACTTCAAAGACCAGCGGCGTCTATAGGAGCCGTTGCTATTGTCTGTTGCGCAGGTGTGCTGCCTACCACAGGCTCTGGAGGTCTAGGAGAGCCACAGAGCTCCATAGGGAGGGCTTGCTGAGATGCTATCTCTCACAGATACCACTAGAGAGGGACTCAGACGGATGGCTTGCAATCGAGGCTGAACTTTGTGGGCAGATCCAATTGGTTGCAGGGAAATTGAATGTTTTTATTCTGACATAATGCAACCCGGACGCTCCAGTTTCCTCCCACATTCCAAAGACATGCAAGTCAGGTGGATTGGAGACTCGGAATTGCCCATAGAGTGTCTGTCTGTCTTTGTTAGCCTTGCGATGGACTGGCGACCTGTCCCTGCCTTCTGCCCAATGCATGCTGGGATAGGATCCAGCCCCCTGCGACCCTGAAAAGCAATAAGCAGGTAGAGAAAATGAATGAATGAATGAATTAAATTGCAACCTCATAGAATATAAATGATACACTATACTCAATAGGAACATAGGAGGCATATGTTGTAGACGTCACCCGTATGGCCTGTGCTTCCAGGCAGGTCTCACCCGCATAACATGTGAGCCGCTCCGTTTTATTTTGCTCTTCTCCACAACAAACCGAACACCCCCATCCACCCGGCTCCAGAGGGCAACAAGCCCCGTCACATCCTCGCCCTGATTTGTTTCCCCCCTTTGTTGAGCACAATGTAGCTTTTTAGCTCCACGCTCTCTTATCGGGCCTTTGTTGTCATACTTGGGGCCGGCAGAAACTAAACATGGGATGATTGGCTCAGAGGGGAGGCAGCAAACTGTCTTCCCCAGTGAGGAACGTTAGGCATGCCTTATCTCAGGAGGGCTGGGAAGCATAGAGGGAGAGTTTATCTGCTCTCTGAGTCCTGACCTCTTTCTGCTGGGGATGTTCAGTTGGTTGAAGAGATACAGAGGGAGAGGACGGTGGCGGTGGTGGGGGCTGCTTCCTCTGTTGGTTGATCCCATCCTCTCTCTCTCTCTCTCTTGTTTGCTGGCAGAGGAGAGTGTTTGGTGTTTGGGTTTAGCGCTTGCTTGTTTTACGCCCCAGCCCAGTGAGTGTGGTGAGCCGGTTGGGTCAGCGGGTGCTAATGAGCTGTACCACTGACCACACAAGCCGGCCGCTCTTAACACACCGCTGTGTGTGTGTGTACACACGACTACTAACCTCAAACACACACAGAACCCTTCACCGCCTCAAACCTGTGTGTGGAACCTGGAGGCTAACTCGCACTACTATCTCAGCCAAGCGTCCAGCGTCCAGCCAGGTTTATGTGTGTCATCATACTGAAGTTTTCACGAGATCATGTTTCATTTCTAATTGAATGATGACATGGGTTTTTCTCTGGAGCGCTCCAAACTGCCAAGGATTAAACTGTCCTTCAGATGAGCTCCTATTTTATCCTGTCGTGCCTTTTTCATGGCCTGATTAGTACAGCACACTCAACACGGCGCTCTACCAGTCCAGATCTCTCACGCATCCCTTCATCCCCTTTTGGCAGGAAGAC
>OMLI01034173.1:0-13765 GCA_900302605.1 Rondeletia loricata
ACACACACACACACACACACACACACACACACACACACACACACACACACACTGAGGGATTCACAATTAAGCTGAATCAGGATACAGGGGTTGGTTGAAGAGAAGGTCTGGTAACTAGACAGTGCGGAAAAGAGACAAGATGGAACATGAACTGGTCCTCTGACAACAGCAGGGTCGAGGAGCCCCTGTCTCATTATTTATTTTTCTCTATTTGTCCATCACACACACACACACACAGAGATGGGCAAAATAAAAATAAAAATGTATCTAATTACAAATTACAAATACATGCCCATTAAATATATCAAAATAAATTACTGGTGTCAAGAAATGTATTTAATTAAAATATATGTAATTTGTATTTCCAAAATACAAAAATACATTTCAGAATGAAATCAAGTATGAAGCCTTACATAAAAACAAGTGCCTTGCATAAAAAACAGAAAAACTGTTAATAAAGTGCCACAATGAAATCACAGTGTCACATATAAAGGAAAAAGGTTGGTCCCCTTAAAGTTAAGGCTTAAACTGTTAGAGCCCTTCTGTTAGACTTAACTTGTCTTTTCTCTTCTTTTTATACATAAATGTCTCAACTCTGTCTGATGTACAGAACATTTGTACTCTTGCTCTCTCTACACAATTATATCTCATTTTCAAACAGTGTCAAAACTGCAAAACAGGGCTTGTGTTTGTCGCTATGTTTGGTGCTGAAACCGTAGGAAATCTGAATATTATAGAATCCCCATTTCATTTAGTCTGATATATTATAGAAAAGTATCTACAAAAATACTACTACCAAAAGTATCTTGATACAAATTACATTGTATTTTTTTTACTCTGGTCAAATACAAATGACAAAATACTCGAAAGTAATTAAATACATATTTGAAATACATTTAATTTAGATACTGCCCATCTCTGCACACACGCGTAGACACACACAGACTCTGTGTACATTTCAATAATCTATTTTAAATGTTTAACTGCTCTAGTTGTGTGAAAGAGATAAACTAGTACATTGTGTTTTCATCCAAATCTCTGCATTTTGAGGATGGTCAGTTTTCTGCATTCAGCAGTTCCTCTCCAAACCATGTTTCCTGTATTGTGTACTGAATCTCTGAATCCAACAGGAAGCTGGCAACGGTATGCATGTTTAGGGACAGGGCTATAAAACTGAATTCTCTAAGCTATAGATGCAAATATTGCCTCTCTGAGGCGATGCAGATTTTCAGAACGAATAGAAGATTAATGTTATGTTACCACTGCTGAGTCTCTCAAGGTCAAACCATTCGTACTTCCACCCCACTACCAATTAAGGGTACAATGGCAATTCTGTATCTCAGTATCTCAATTTTTCTTTCCCGAGGAAGTAAAAAGGCCTCTGATTTTCCCCTTGGGAAAAAATGAAATTATCTTGTTTTTTTCTGGGGTGCAGACTCTATAGTCAACAACTTACAAACTGATAATAGGATGGATGTTGAGATTAAAGAGTCATCACAGGGAACAAAATGTATAGAGAGAGGAAGTAAAATCAAGTTGACGTGTATGACGTTGAATGTGTGTTACAAAACAAAACACAATGAGAATTTTAGAGGATGCACTTGGAGAGATTGAAAGTTAATAAGGTACACATTGGCGTGTGTCAGCGTGTGGCATGCCCATATTTTTTCAGTGTAATATTCAGTGCAATGTTTGACAACAAATGAAATGTAACTCTGCTTAGTAAACGCTCTCTTTTCACTTGCTGTATTCTCTTTTCCCAGTGGCAAAAAAGAAAGCAGAAAGCCTGTTGAATAATAATCATCGACTAACCTTTTCAGTTTGTCACAGCAGTGTAAGTCAAACTTAAAACAGAACATGCCAATTAATTCACAAAAATGACAAGAATGAGGTAGAGAACAAGTGTCAAAGTATATGTGGAGAACTAGTAAAATTGCTCTTGCACGAATTGAGTTTGGTGATTTAAGAGCCTTCAAGCCAGTGGAAAACGTTGTGTCACTGTTTTAAACCAGACTCTCTGCTGGTCTCAAGATGAGGCTTTGAAAAGCTCCAAGGTAAAAATTTAATGACTCCCAGACCTCAGTGTTTCCAGCATCCTCTTGTTTTCCTCTCCCTAATGAGCTCAGCCGATAACCAATCTAGATTTTTGTCACCTTTGAGGACGTGACAGTCAGTGCTGCAGAAAAGTGGGGAGAGACGCAACAGACTACAACCTCTCTCTCATATCACCTACACGCTCTCCTGGACAGGTCAGGTGTGTGGAAAGTGACAGCTCTGCCTACTGCTGCGGAGAGAACACATATTTTGTATACTCCAGCTTACATCCCAAAAATGTCTAATTTATATTTTGAGCTCTTGGGCTTACGGACCTTAATTTCTGTCGTAGGAATTGTGGGTAATATATTTCTCATCCTCTCCATCATTCAGAACAAGTTTTCCCGGGTTAAGTCCTTTGAGTTGTTCCTCCTGGGACTGGCTGCATCCAACTTGGAGGATATTTTAATTGTGGACATCTATGATATCCTCATGTTGCCGAATTCCATCGGCTTCAGCAACTGGTCGTGTCGGTCACTAAAGTTCCTGACTGCGTTTGGTGAAACTTCCAGCATCCTCTTTACCGTCCTCATCAGCATCTTCCGCTACCAGAAGTTGAGAGATGCCAGCATCAGGGTCAACCTTCCGATCTTCCTGGACAGCATCAGGTCAGCCTGGATAGTGAGCGGGTTATGTGTGACTCTCGCCATACTACTGAGTGCCCCCATTTATTTCATCAACCTGGATGGATATATGGTTAACTCTACAGACCACAGTAGTGACTGCCCCCCGGACTTCTTTCAGTGCCATAGCGATAACTGTCCGGTTCTCAACCGCTCTTACAAATACCTGTTCCTCCTGATCTGCAACGTGCTGCCACTGTTAATCATCACGGTGAACAGCTGCCTCATCATAATGGTGCTACTGAACCAGAGGAGAAAGATAATATCAGTACAGAGCGTGAGCGGGACAGGGCAGTCCAGCAAGAAGCGCAAAGGTCCGAGGCTGCATCGGAGCACGTTGGCTGTACTGACAGCCATGGGGCTGTTCCAGATAGACTGGACTCTCTACCTGGTCTTCCATCTGGCTGTCAGCCCCACTGACATTCCTTTTTGGTCCGAAATAGAGTTCTTTATCTCTACCAGCTATACATCCAGCAGTCCTTATGTGTATGGGATAGGGAATAACATATTCTCTCTCAAGAACATTTTAAGGAAGTAATTTAAAAGCATTTCTTCAGGCCTTTCTCGTGTCAGATTGTCAAGGAGAAAACTTCTAAGACATTTTTTGAAATTGTGGTGAGCCCCTTGATTTTTGGGGGGTTTTATTATCAGGGGATTTATGTAAATATTATTACGCAGAAACAGATAATAGATAAGTTATGTTTTTCATAATTACATCTTTAATAAACTGAAAAAGAACGGTAATCATCATGTTTGTAAATGCACTAGTTTAGGAAAGCTGTCATTGTGTCATTGTGCTGTGCTCAAAGGTATTTTGAACAAGTAACCCCCCCCTTCCTCAAGATCCAATATACAGCAATGTGTTGCAATTTTAGAGCATTAACTAATTTACGTCTAGCATGAAAATAAAAAACGTCCTTTGGTACAAGTTTTTCTTAATCGAGTATGGTTTTAATGTCCATGGCTTAATGTTTTAAGAGTAAATCCTTTTATACCTAAATGCCTTTGTTGAATGACAGGTGGGACTGTCATTCTTCGGGCTGAGGAACAAAATGTTTTAATTTAGTCTTCAAGCACAGAGATGCTCTCACGCAGCCCTGGAGTAGGAGCAGGGTAGCGAATCGCATGCAGTGCAGTGTAACCCAAAATAAATGTTAAACACAAAACAAGTCTCTCTGTCTCTATCTCACAAATACAAACTCACAGATTCCTCAGTTTTGCATGCAATTGCACACATAACTTAGAAGTATACAGGCACATACATGAGCATTACACTGTGCACAGACACCATGCAAGTCAACACACAACCTGTATTTACATTACAATAAATGGATTGAAGGAGTAATTCTCTCCCCCACACCCTCTGACACACAAAAACCAAGAAAGCCACACTTAGGCCACAACTCAGATTTGACCCAGACACCTTTCACCATCTCTATTGCTCTTTCATTGGAATGTAAATACAGTTGTGGTATATTTATGTGTAGGATGTGCAGTTGAGCACAGTTGCCTGTTGTGTGTACCTGTATGCTCATACGAAGTAGCTAAATATTCAAACATTCAAGGGTTCATTTATTGTACCTTTTGAGGAGAGAGAATTCTGAAATGCATGGTGTGTAAGTTACAACTGTCATCATACCCGCTTTCAACAGTGTTGTCCCAGAATGACTCTTCGTGCATCATTAAGAGACTCTCGGCTCTGTTGTTTCTATAACTTTGAGAGAAACTTGTTCACGTACTGTATCTTGAATGACCTGCCCAAGAGCAGTGGAACAATAAGATGAGGTAAGATAAGATAAGACTTTACTGTCCGTTCTCACGGAAATGTGTCATGCACCACGTGCTCCAACAATCATCAAAATAACATGATACAGCATAAAAACATCTGCTAAAACCACTGAAAAGGAGAGAACACAGAGTCCTTCACCTGTCCATCCGTCAGCATGCCATAGTCCCCTGCCCTAAAAAAAAAAGGTAATGTACAGTTCATGTGTGTGTGTGTGTGTGTGTGTGTGGTGGGGGTGGGGTGATCATGGCGTGTGTGTGTGTGTGTGTACGGGGGGGGGTATGATCATGGCCTTGCACTCCTCTGTTGGTTGAGCAGTGTTGTGGAATAAGGAACAAAAGAGTGCTTGTGCTTATTCTTCCTGCAGCTTGGCACCCTAAAGCGCTTCCTAGAGGGCAGTAGTTGATACTCCTCATGCAGGAAGGGGTCCTGGGCCATTTTTGTTAGCCAGTCTGAGTGTGCAGCTGTTTTAGGAAGGACTCCTCCACAGAGTGACCCACCACCTTGGAACAAATCCCCAGGAGCCAAAGAATCCTGGCTTTCAGTTGGACTGAGGCCACAGAACCATACTGAGCCACCACACTGCAGGATGCTTTGTATGGTGGGGCAGAAAGGGAGGGTTTCCCTACTGGCTCCAAATGATGTCAGTCTCCTTAGAAAGTAAATCCTCCGTTGTACCTTATTGCAGATGAAGTCCACGTGGTAGCTCCAGGTCAGTGCACTGTCCCATGGGCCATACATTAGTTAAGATGGCCTATATACTAAGGCCTACTAGTTTGGTTGTCATCAATTTAGTTGATTAAGTTTATTCAGACCAGGGTGATAGCAGGCTGATATAAAATCTGCTGACATGGTGTTTAACCTGCATTTTAAATCATCCCTTATGAAAAGAACTATCGTGAACCGATAATAATTTTTAGAAGGATACTCTACAAATATCACACCAAAACCTATGAGAGCCTCAGACAAACTTTAAGTCTCTATGGGAATATTTTAGGATTTTTTGTTAGGGATAATGAGGAAAGTCTGGATACGTTGTGAAGACTTTAAATATTTTAAGTAGCTATTTTGCTCTGTTTAACATAACAACATTTTGCCAATTATCTATTTTGCTCTGTTTAACATAACAAAATTTTGCCAATTATATAGCCCTGCCGACATATGGATCACTGATGTTTTGGTCATGCTTTCATGGTGAGGCGACCCCTTTCATATCAAGGCAGGTATTTAAATGGTGATGAAAATATATTAAATGTTGTATCTGTTTAATCTTTATCACAGTGTGCTTTCTGTTGTCCCCCCTACAGCAATCCTATTAAGTACAGTATAATCTTATAATACATTTTAGAAGGCTATACAAATGCCACAGCACACTGTAACTCCCTATAGGAATATTATAGTGATGGCACAGGAAATTGAAATGCCATAAAGTACGATAAGGACACTAGTGAGTACCACAGACACACTATATGAGCTCCTATGGGGATATTATAGGAATATTATGGTGATTTTGGGGGACATTTTTGTGTTGGCAGACGTTGCCCTCTCCAGATAACTGTGTTATGGTCGGTCAACTTTTAATACGACGTTAGATTTTAATTGTCACCATCTAATAGGCTGGCTTTACCTGCACCACAAGGCTACAGCCCCGCTGTTTGCGGCTATATCATTATCATTACACACACATGGTCTGACACCAAGTCGAACCATTGCAAAGGTTTGCGTTTCTATTTTAGCTTGGAGGGATTTCAAGCAGGAATATGCTACAATTTAACATCGTTTTACAACGAGTTCTCCACGTGGAAAAGGGGGTCGGTCTATGTTAATATTTGTACTGTCCCACTTCCTAGTCCTGGCAAGACCTCGCCCTGTTGGCTTCATAACATGTTACTTTGGGCGTTGTAACACCGTCACGTCTATGCTTTAGTGTCGTTATGATTCGTAGTCTAGTTTGACGCATTTTCACCGTTGATGGACAGTTGTTTTGTTACAGTCACGAGCCTACTTCATGAAAACACACAAGCGATCCGTTAAATCGCGTCACGCGTGTATTAAACAACATTTAGCTGAAGATGTCATTTGCGGTGAAATCCATGTTGATAGTCATACCTAACAGTTATGATCCGCACTTCACTATGATATTATTTGTTTTACTTTTAGCCTAAGGGACCCAAGTGTGAGTGGAGCCCAGGCTGCCCAGGCTGCCCAGCCCCCTTGTGTTCATCACGGACTGTAGGGGACACGGAGGGCCATTTCCCCTCGACGCTGCATTTGTCGAGGTGTTTCGTGTATAGCTAAAGGGGGCGCTAGCATAAACATAGGCTACTTCACATAGCCACATGCTACATCAAGACAATTCAACATTTTAAGGCTGTATTACTACTGGTGAGGGACAGTGGCCCATAAATTAGGATGATAGGCTACAGAGCAAGCTATCTCTCCTGTCACCAGCAGTATGTTTAGTTGTCATTGGTAGGCTACTTGCAATTTACTCTCATTGACAGATCCCACAAATAGCCTAGGTTTAGTCCTTGGCTAGATTACATAATTTAGATAGCCTTTTGAAAAGATGGATCCTTTTCTAAAACAACCCAGGGCATAATAAGAGCACATCTGAGTCCACTGCTAAAATGCTCAGCTTGCACTCCACATGTAGGATCGCTATATAACAAAGACATTTGTGAAATTATACAGACTCACTGCAGATTGGATTGCTTTCTTTTTAAATAGGAATAGGCTAATTCACATAGGCTTTCCATATTTAGATGCAACATCTAAATATGGAAACAATAGCCTATTCGCCTATTCTTGCCTGCTCTTATTTTCTAGTGAAATTCTACACACTGATAATTTGTGTTTCAGCCACATTAAGGTTTAGGCTACATGTGGTATGCACCTTAATCAATGCAAAGACTTAATGGAGAATATATCCCATATTGATGGGCCTATCAGTTTATTGATCAGTAGGCCTATAAAACAGATTGCACCATTTATCAGTTATGATTGAGTCACATTGGAAGCCTTAATGCACTAACCGAAAATCACCAACTTAAACTGTAGGCTACCTGTACTCGTGTTGCTTGGCAATCACATTGTTTAGCAATAGCAACTGTTCAAGAACTATATTGCTTGGCGGAAGAATACCATTTAATGATTATTATTAAAATAAAGATTGATCGAACACGTGTTGTTTTTAATACACTCCCGTCACCGCCATTTTATAAAAGCTATAAGTCACGCAACGGCCTTTGCGTCGTGCCTAAACAACGCCTTTTAGCTGTTCTAAAATCACTGTAAGCACAGCTTGATTGCGTAAGTATTTATTTACACTACATACGTCAAGACATGTTGACAAATTGTGGCAGGGTTATTTGAAGAGGCCACTCCCTGTCCTATAGACTTAAGAACCACAAGATCACTTTTTATCGGCGGTGTTCTTCTCTTTGGTGTGATTCTCCGCGGAGGATGAATTAACCTCGTGTCCATTTGCACCATGATGAAACTGGCCGGTAAACCCTCCGGAGGGAGCCTGCGCATTGGCTACCATCGGAGCCCAACCGCCGTGGTGAACGTGTTACGTCACACCCCGAGAGCACGGATGTGTGTGTATGTGTGTGTGTGAGATAGAGAGATAGAGAGAGAGAGAGTATGGTTCAGAGGGGGTGAGAAATGTTGATGTGATCGAAAAGGTAGATGAAGTAAAGGAAACACAGTGGAAGGCAGAGAAACAATAAAGTATCCGGTCTCAACTGAAGAATTAGTGATCCAGTTCATTTTCGCACAGACTTTGGTGAGAGTTCTCTTACCGGCGCGGACTGAGCTCGAGGTGGGAACGACCAAGACAAAAAAAAAAAAAAAAAATATCCACGACTCCCGCTTCCCTCGCGTTGGCCCGGGAATCACGCGCCATTGAAGGGGGCTGATATTGTGCATGCGCTTTGGGTCGGCTGCGTGCACGGCCGGTCGATGCGAACACTGGCGTGGCTTCGGCCTCCATTTGCCAGTTTGTGTTTATGCTCGAAGGATTCATCGAGGCCTGTCGACGGCCACGACGACGCGCAACAGTTGGAGTTTGCTGCGATTATTATCATTATATCGCTCCCGTACACCGCGAGGCATTCAACCCACATCGAGAGGTGAGGCGTTACTGAAACCCCCAACTTTTCCTAACTTGCTGAGCGGGGGGGCCTGGTGTTATGGTGCGGGGAAGAAAGAGCTGTTGTCAAACAGCTTGAATTCCTTGCGTGGCTTTTGTTGCTAGAGTAAAATAGTCATTTGGGGTGTAACATGGAAATATATTTTTAAACATGTCGATCAAACGCATTGGAGGCTCTCATTCGCCCTGTTTAACACCTTTAGTCTACGCATCTGTGTTGGTGTGATAGTGTGATTAGTGAATTGAGCAAGGGCACAGTGCAGGATAAGCTTACCTTTTAAAAAATATATATCTCACAGTGTCGCCGGTGATGGTTGCAGTTGGGCTGCTCAGGTAGAAACGATGTGCCAGCTGCCCATATGAGTGTGTTAGTCTAGATTGTTTCAGTGTGTTAGACTTTAGGCCTGCACATTGTAGCCATGTCATCAACCGGTAGTCTTCATGTCTTGTTGTTGGTCCTCATCATCAGGGATTGGTCAGACAGACCAGTTAGGCGCTTTGTGCTGTTCTGTTATTGTATATAGTATTACTGTAATAGTGATGCTTTTAGGGGGTGCAAGCCTGGGGGGCTGGTTGTTTTCGTTGTTTTTGTTGTTTTGACTTTTTATTATTGGGGTTATGTCTGAAATCCTACTGTTTTGTTGGGTTTATTATCAGTGGTTTCCAGTGTAGTCCAGATTCCTTTTAAGATATTCTGTGGTTGAGACATCACAACAACAAATCATCCAGTTATCTTAATGGGATGCTATACTTAAGGGTCAAATTTGAGAAATGATTAAACCCCCTTTAACTTTGCATAATCACAAAACATGGCAGACATATTCAGCTATCCTTGCTTGGGCCATTTAAGTCTGCCATGTTAGATTTTCCACCATAGTCAATATATTTTAAATACATTTTTACATATCCTTATACACACTAGAACAAGTCACCACCAACTTTGCCAAGGAGCATGTATGGCCCATGCTTTAAAAAAAGTTACTGACAAATTTGTTGGTATCTTGTATCATTTGGCCATTAGTAGCTAATTTATTTGCAGGAGGGTGTGGCCTATCTTTAAAATGGTTACGACGCCATGATGGTTTGTCCAATCTTCATGAAATTTGGTGTGGACAATCCAATCATTAGTTAGTTCTCTATCAAACCACTTTCATATCTGCGAACATGGAATTACACAAATCCCAAAAAGCTGATCTCACAATCATGCAGATCAGATGTCATGAAATTTGGTCTAGCTGCTCTAGAGCTTGCCGTGCGTTCACACAGCAAGCAACCCAAGAAACCAGTGGCTGGAAGTCCTTTAATTTTGTATGATATAAGAAACATTGATTGATGTTGACCATGGTCATCTCATTTCCTCATTTGATGGCACAGAAAAGTTGGTTGCAGCTGAAATTTAGGGTGACCTCGCTTATCAACAGCCAGTCACGTCCCAGCACTGTTATTTGTCCCATTGATGCTACAGCTAGCTATCAGCTAGCTCAAAAACAGCCATCGGTCAGAAGCACTGTGAAGTGGTTGCTAGTGGTGTGAACATAGTCAGTTTGTGAAAATTGGTTGTGATTGGTGCATGTGGACGTGGTCTATTGAACAATGGCTTACACTCAGAGATTATTTCAGGTATTGCTCTCAAACAGCGGCACTTGGAGTGCATTTCCCAGGTCCGTTTATGTGTGTGAAACATATCTCTTCCCTTTTATAGCATGTCTTTTATATGCCATCAAAATGTTTTTTTTGCAAAACACAATGCCCGACATTGCTGGTCTATATATCCACAACGCAATTGAGGCTTATATTGATTGCAGTCTTTTCAGTCATGCTGGATAGCTGTTAATATCAGCTGTTGTAGCTGTCAAAGTTAGACCATTTCAGCTACACTACAAAGTGAATCCTTTGCCATTGTGACCATGGAGAGCTTTGAAAGGTCATTGCAGCCAGGCATAAGCAGAAATAAAAGAAGGCCATGTAAGAAAGCTGGCAAAGATGAAACGCAACACGAGTGGCTTTTGATCTATGCCACACCATTGTTCCAGTGACCCCCTACAAAATGTCCTGCTGCAATTTAGTCATTACGCCCAGTCAGCCCACTTCCAACTCATGGGCAATGGAAATGTTAACACAGTTTGCACTCGGCATCACTGGAGCCAACGTTTTACCTTTCTCTCCAGTACAAAGGCGCCATACTAACACCATGTGGGAGATGCCACATTTTCTCTTGCCAGTGGAAGAAGTCCAGCCAAGTCTCAAACACTTTTATCACTGATTTATCATAGTCCTCCAATATTTTGTCTTTATTCAAGTTATGAATAGCAGTACCTTGGCAGTGCCTCTTTTCCATGTTTTCTCCCACCTGTTCGCTTTTGCCCAAATGTCCTCAAGATGTTGCTGCATCATTTGCATTAATTTGCATCTTGTGTCTGAATATAAAACTCATGACAATCATGACAACATACTTTGCATCAACAAGTGGCTGGTCATAAACAGGTTTGGATGTGATGTCTTCCTCCTTGAGTATTTATAAAACACATGTAAAAAACAAAATTGACACTCAGAAGTTCAATTTTGTTTTCAACTTTTCAAGGTAGATTAGCTGTTGTGGTTATTATCGCTCATTTCTTTTCTGTCGTTGGCTCTGCTTTTATTTGGCTTTGTTCTAATTGTTTTAATGTTTATTGATTTTATCGGCTTTGTTTGAATAGTTTTTTGCTTTCATTTTTATTTCCCTGTCCTGTGCTTTTGTCTGATTTTATTACCTCTGTTTTACTGTTTTACTTTGTTTTGAAAAGTTCTATATAATTAAAGTTATTGTTATTTCTTTTTTCTCTTAGATATCAAATGAAGTGGGACTACCATAGTGAACAGTGAGACCCGTTACAGACTGTGAACTCCACAGTTCACATCCATGGAGGACCCCCATGTGGTGTCTGCACAAGCACAAGAGGATGAGGAGAGGGGCTTGACTATCATCCCCTCTCCAGACCCTCCTTTTCCAGTCACCATGAGACCTAGTTTCTCCAGTGAGACAGTGAGTGAGAACCAGGCTGTCTCCATGGCGAGTAATGACTGTAGTCCAACTCTTTCTTCACCTGCTGAAGCTAGCTTAGCCAAGCCTGCTGTAACATCACCTACTACCACTAAAGGGATCATTGAAACTAGCCCAACTACCTCAGATATCGCATCAGCTTCAGATTCCCTAACAAGCACAGGGACAAGCCTTGTTAACACATCAACAGCATCCGTACCGCCATTGTCTCCATCTGTTGCATCTAGCGATCCAGTGCTTGAGAAAAGCTTTCCTACCGTGCTAACCTTCAAAGGTGTCAGTGTCACTCTGGAGAACAACAGTGTGTGGAAGCAGTTCTACAACTGTGGAACTGAGATGATCCTCACCAAACAGGGGCGCCGCATGTTCCCTTACTGCCGCTATCGCCTGACCGGCCTAGAACCCGCACGGCGATACAGTCTGGTCCTGTCCATCGTTCCAGCCGACCAGCACAAGTACCGCTGGAATGTAAACAAGTGGGAGGCCAGTGGACTGGCAGAACACCAGACCCAGGGTCTGATCCGGGCATTTTCACACCACTACTCACCCTGTCTGGGCTCAGAGTGGATGAATAGCATGGTGTCCTTCTACAAACTCAAATTGACCAATAACACCCATGACCAGGAGGGTCATATAATACTACACTCCATGCACCGCT
The DNA here is from genome assembly GCA_900302605.1 of Rondeletia loricata. Lineage (NCBI taxonomy): Eukaryota > Metazoa > Chordata > Actinopteri > Beryciformes > Rondeletiidae > Rondeletia > Rondeletia loricata. The sequence goes on from OMLI01034173.1 coordinate 12,361, forward strand.
ACATTCCTAGGCTACATGTGATACCTGCCCCTGATTGGGGCAGACCCGCACCTGACCAGCTTATGGTTAAGGGACCAGAAAGCATGACCTTCACATTTCCACAAACTGCATTTATTGCTGTGACAACTTATCAAAACCTTCGGATCACCCAGCTAAAAATTTATCATAATCCGTTTGCGAAGGGCTTCAGGGAGGATGGCCACAACCTCCGCCTGAATAGGGTCAGGCTAGAGATTCACTCTGCGGGGAAGGCAGATGCTCAGCCCCCTGGTTTGAAACCTGCTGGGCCCAATACCAGCAGCGAGGAGGTTGTGGATCTCAGGTGATTTTTAAAGGGTTTTGGGTTTCACATTTTATTTGTTCACTTATACCATGTGACTGTGTGAGACTTATGGATGCATATTTTAAATAATTTCCCCAGTTAACTTTTGCTCTCATTAACACGCAAAAAATAGATGTTCATTGGGCATAAATCTGTTATGAAACAGATAGTTTCGACAGACCTAAAAAAGATTGGTGTATTTCCCCCCCAAATTCCAGTGAAATATCAATACATGTGACTGACACCAATGCGAGCAGAATGGGGGCCATAATTTAAAAGCACAGAATGCTTCTTATGTAGGCTCTTCTGTATTACATTTTTAAAAATGTTTGTTAATGCGTTGGTTGGTTGGTTAACACGCTTTCATCTCATCCCAACCACAGTAATAGCTGATAGAGCAATACATATCCCCAAAATACTGTGTTTAGTAAAAAAAAAAAAATTCCCATCAAAATAAGGTGATTGTTTGGTGGCAAATAACCGTATATTTCAATCAAAAATGTAGCACATCTTATCATCGTGCAGTGATATCGATTAACAAATTCTGAGGTGAAATTCTGGTATGTCACTTAAAGGAATTGGCCGGTCTGCTAAGACCCCAGGTTAATTGTTGACATGGTCTATGTCGAGATGGAAATCAGCCATGATTTGTGTTCAACTCACCCTCTCTCGCGGTGAACACCGGCGTTCCGAAATTTGGCAGTTGGCCAGTCATTGAGATCCATTGTAAACGAGTGTTTAGCAGCTCCCATAGCTGTGTCTTTGTTATGTCCAACACAAGTAAGCGCATACGAACTACCCTGGCTAGGTGGTTTTCTCCAATAGTGCTCACAAACCAAGAAATAAACATGTTTAGATTCCGTGTTTACACGCCACTGCGCATGCGCTGGGATTCTGTGTGAGGCGGGCCGTGAGCATGTAACCTGACTCTGCTGAGCATGCGCAGTGGCGTCTTAACACAGAATCCCAGCGTCTCAGCGTCAGAGTCCATGAGCATGCGCAGTGGCGTGTAAACGCGGAATCTAAACATGTTTATTTCTTGATTTGAGAGCACTATTGGAGAAAACCACCTAGCCAGGGTAG
>OMLI01034176.1:0-12363 GCA_900302605.1 Rondeletia loricata
GTGTGTGTGTGTGTATGTGTGTGTGTGTGTGTGTGTATGTGGATGACTTTGCTCTGCTACCTTGTTCCTTTGTGTTCCTCTGATGGTCATAGTTGTCTTATGTGTCTGTATGCATGTATGTGTGTGTGTGTGTGTGTGTGTGTGTGTGTGTGTGTGGGTGAGCGAGTGTGTGTGTGTGTGTGTGTGCGTGCGTATGCGTGTGTGTGTGTGTGTGTGGCTGTGTGTGTGTGTGAAAGAGAGACAGACCTGCCATGCTACACTAAAAATGTATGTACTCATCGTCCTATAAGACACTTAAAAGCACCTACTAAATGGCATATATAAGAAAGAAAGAAAGAAAGCCTGGGTGCCTTCCATGCATGTGTTTATGTGGTCTGACCTTGCTTTTACTTCCCCCAACTCTAGTTCCATCCCAGCCGTCAGACTTTAAAGGTGAGGCCAAGTCAGAGACCAGCATCCTGCTGTCCTGGGTGGCCCCGCCCCAGAGCGGCCCCGACAACCAGATCACAGGATACGAGCTGGTCTACCGACGAGCCGACGACACAGAGGAGGTGAGGAGGGAGGGATTCGGTTTGCTGGACTAGGAAGCTCATGGATGCTTGGATGGATGGGTGATGCACGGATGAACACGTGGATCTGAGCATCAAAAGAATACTCCATCTCTACAAACAGCAGGACGCTCTTTTAGAAAAAAATCATTACATTACATTACATTACGGCATTTAGCAGAAGCTTTTGTCCAGGAGTAGTTAGTACGAGCTTGGTTTTTCTGCTCTCTCACAAGCTGATCTCTGTCCGCTGTCCCTTTGTCCCCATCTCCCTTCACCTGTAGAAGAAGGTGAGCTTCGAGCCCACCACCTCCTACCTGTTGAAGAACCTGAAGCCTTTCTCCACCTACACCTTCCAGCTGGCTGCCAGGAGCAAGCATGGGATCGGAGCGTATACCAACGAGGTGTCCATCGACACGCCACAGACACGTAGGTCCAACCACATAGACGGCTGTGTCCGAGTGTGTGTGTGTGTGTGTGTGAGCGAGAGAGAGAGAGAGAGAGAGAGAGAGAGAGAGAGAGAGAGAGAGAGAAAGACAGAAAGAGAAACAGGTGTCATTTTTGAATTACACTCAATGCAAGGTCAAGCTCAATTTGGACAAAGGACAAGTAAGTGATGGACAGGTATGTTTTTGTGTTTAATGTCAGCTGTAGTCAGTGTTAACTCATTCACTCATTTTCATTAGTCAGCATTTCCATCAAATGGAAGTCGACACCTGCCATTCAGTATGTTCGTCCAATCATCTTGCTTTCTAGTCACAGGGTCGCCAGTGTTTTGTTTTCATTTGATGTTTCTTTGTTTTTTTGTTCTCTGTCTCTCGTCTGCTCATTGCCATCCCCATTCCTCCACTGCAAACCTCACTTCCTCACCTCTCCACCCACCAACAACTAATTGCACACACACAACCAATAACATTTACCCAAACAATCCCTACCGCCTCAAAACTGGCCAATCAGTTCCTTCAGCACCTCCCCAGGAGGTCACATGCACCAGTGCCAGTTCTACCAGCATCCTGGTAAGTTGGGCCCCGCCCCCTGTGGAGTTTCAGAACGGCGTCATTACGGGATACTCCATCCAGTACTCAGCTACAGAGGGCAACAAAACCTTGAGAGGAGTTGATGGAATTCCACCGGAAAGTTCTCCATATCTCCTGGAAAACCTGGAGAAGTGGACGGAGTATGGCATAACGGTACGGGCGCAGACGGAAGCCGGAGAGGGGCCGGAAAGTTTACAGCTGCTTATCCGCACCGAGGAAGATGGTACGTTCCCAAACAACCCCCGTGCCTGTCTTAGGATGGTCCGCCCCACTAACAGTGGCTTCCTCTGACCCTCTAACATAACCTTCTAATGAGCTCAAAGCATCCTAAACTAACAGCAAGTTGCTTCTACTGGCCAATAAACGCACACCCAGTCTTGAGCTGCAACCCAAAATGATGGTGAATTTAGGAAACACTGTTAAACCCTCCGAATCTGAAAACCTCTCCTTTTTCTGCCTCCAACCTCCGGAGATCTCCCCCCACTGTTCCCTCACCACTGCTTTCTCTTGTCAACAGCAACCCTTTTTTCTCCAGCTGCCGTTTTTATCCTTTCGTCTAAATTCAGTGTTGTATGAACCTGTAGCTGCACCTTGGCCTTCCCCTCACCTTGGCTTTTCCCACTGACAGTTTGCCCTTCCAAGTCCTCTCCTATTTCTAGACTATTTGAATATTACTAACTCCAGTCAATATAATGTGCTGTATGTAATGTCATTTGTAATATTTTCAGCAATACTTTTGATATTCGTGCTAGAGACTCCATACTTCCAGCGTTCCAAATAACAGTATTTTTGGGATGAAGTGTAGTTCTTGGCAGCATGAGAGAGGTTTTTCTTGATAACAGTGTTTTCTCTTTGACTGCCTGCCACTGTTTATCTGCCCCGGGCAACAAATCCTTTTCTATTTGGCATTCTTATCTTTCTCTACATTTGCTTCTTATCCTCCACTGCTGTTTTCCACCATGTTTTTCCTCAAGTACTCTCATTTTTTGTCCTTTTTTTTCTAGACATCAGGGCAGCTTTTAGACTTTTTTAGAGGGTTGTATTTTTTTAATTTTTTCCATCTTCCGAGCATTTTTTATCTGCCCCGCCAAAAATAAATTTCTGATCAAAACTAAAGAGAGGGGCCTTTACCCGAGAGGTTTATGAGTATCCATCATCTGTGACCCTTGACCTCTATCCCACAATGCATTTCTAGTTCCCAGCGGTCCTCCGCGAGGGGTGGAGGCGGAGACAGTGAACGCCTCGGCTGTTAGGGTGAAATGGCGGGCGCCGGCGCCCGAACGGCAGCACGGTCAGATCCGAGGCTACCAAGTCCACTATGTGAGGATGAACTACGGCGAGCCTCAGGGTCAGCCCCTCATCAAGGACATCCTCATAGAGGACTCTCAGGTGACACAATCATATACTCTACCACCTTATGATCATGAACTGCTAATAAAACCCTAATGCTTTTTCACAGTGGGTGCGTTTTACATGCACACAATACACTGGTTCCTGTGAATAATCAGATTATGGTGATAGTTCGACTAAAGCAGTAAAGAATGAACATGATTACCCCCAGTGTCCTGGGTTTACATGGGTTTATTAGATTAGTTTAGATTGAAGGTTGTGACGCAGTGAGAGCCAGCCTGCAGCCATCTACGTATCACATCAAAATTATTGGAACATTTTCGTCTGATATTTTTGGTCTTCTTTGTTGTTGATGCTCTTACAACAATGCAATGCACAATGCAACAAACAGTCTGTCACTGCATCCGTGTCAGCTTCCTCTGTGACTTTTTGCGTGCATTTACATGTAAGAAACTGAACAAAATCATGCTATGGTGTGTAAAGACTGAGCAGAAATCTAGGTGTGCTAACCGGGCTATGCTACACTGATTCTGACTTTACACTGTTTAAGGTTAATAGACTAAGGCCTTTACAGCTAACTGCTATAGTCGGAATATTGCCTTAATCAGGTTGAGATCAGATTTTAATATGCATGTAAACTTTAGTAAATTTCCCTTCAGGATAAATAAAGTACCTATTTATCTATTTCTACCTATCTAAACATACCCACTGACACTGAAAGTGATACTTCTGTAGCACCGTATTTGTTTCAATGTTTCAAGATATTAGATGTTACATGCCACTCGAGCATAGAAAAGATAATACCCTAAATATTCAGTATTGTGTGTTTCTCTCTTTCTTTCTCTTTTCTCTCCACTTTTCCATCGCTCAGTGGGAATATGATGACTCAACTCAATATGTGAGTAAACCTATTATTTAACAATAATAATAATGAAGCATGGAGAGTAGATGAGTCATATTTATGAGATTGTAGCCTTAAACTCTCATACGGGTCTGGAGCTAGAGCTTAAACCCCAGCAGGAGGCCGCTCTTTCATTTCGGCGTCCTCTATACTCCAGGATTTTTTAATAAAGGAGCCTGGAAAGATACATAGATGACTGATGATATGAGTCATCCATGGATATTGCTGTGGTCCGTTATAAAAACATACTGGTATTATTTATGGTTTTCGCATTCCAAGAAATCAAGACAATGTTGTGGTGTGTTTTAGCGGAGGCAGGTCTGAATGAGTTTCGAGCTATATAGAAATAGCTCCATGTCGTTAATTGATACATTTCGTGTTGCAGTGGACCCGAGATGATTCGATATTGTAGTTGCTTTTTAGTTCTGAGCTTTTTGGAGATGATCCCATACAGTATATTGCCCCATATTGCACCCAAGAGCAGCAACTGCGTGACCAATAAAAAAGAGAAAAATAACTTAAAAGTGTATCTTCTGTCCCGACAAAAGTATTGTCGGTACAGAAGAGGGCTGTATAACATTTAATAGCGTTTATGGGTATACTGTCAGAAGGAGGAAAGGTAGAGTTGTTCCTTTTGTCACTGAGGCTGTACCTTTTTGATCTTTTTGTATCAAAAGTGTATAAAACACACAAAAAGTAGTTACAGTACAGGTGACCATGCTTTGTGTTGTTTTCTACAGGAGGTGGTTCTTGGAGACCTGAAGGCAGACACTTCCTATTCTGTGTCAGTGGGGGCTTACACTGCCAAGGGGGACGGCGCACGCAGCAAACCCCAAACTGTCTGCACCGCCCTGCCACGTAAGCGTCAACACACACACTCATACACACGGAAAGGCATAGGCCAACACATTAATGATCTGTGAGAATATACCATCACTAATGATCATTAGAGGCCATTAAATCACTGAATGGGCTCTGTCTCATTCTATCATACCTTGTCATGCCAGGAAGAGGCCAGTGGGTTTAGAAAATCCCATATCAATTGGCACCGTGGTATTAATCATATTTAGCAATTTTGCTTGAGGTTATAAATAATGTGCGCTGTAATTGTCATCTAATTACCATTTTCTCCCTCTCTCGTTCTCTCTCTCGTCCCCCTCTCTCCCTTTCCCTAGTGCCTGTGAAGCCCAAGCTGACGGTGAGTGCCACTGACGCAGGCACTGCTCTGCTTCAGTGGTATCCACCTCCCGACCCCCCCACCCCACTCCTGGGCTACCGCCTCACCTTCGGCCGTATCGACGTCCTCCCCTTCACGGTGGTGGAGTTGCCCGCCAAGGAGAACCGCTACACCGCCCAGGACATTCACAAGGGAGCCGACTACGTATTCCGACTCTCCGCCCGCAACAAAATGGGCTACGGAGAGGAGTCGGTGAAGGAGGTGACTACCCCAGAAGACGCCCCCGGCGGATACCCGGAAAATATCATCTCCGAGGAGGCTTCCGCCGCCTCCATCAGGCTAGCGTGGAAGTCGGTGCCCCTAATTGAGCAAAATGGGAAAATCGTGAAGTACTCAGTGCTGTACAAGGATATAAACGGTAGAGGGAACGCCTCGGAGGTTGTGGTGGCAGCTCCAGGTTCGAGGGTTTTGTTGGAGGGTCTGAGTGCCGACACAGTGTATGATGTCAGGGTGTGCGCGTTCACGGCTGTCGGCCCTGGGCCGTACAGCCCCGGTGTCCAGTTTAGGACGCAGCCGCTAGACCAAGGTAGGACACACGCAAACATACATATACACACACACACGCATTCACATTCCAACAATCCATCTTCATTGCTCAGGACGCTCAATCCATAGAATCACCGGTTTATGTTTGTACGTGCGTATTCACTGTCTTCGAGCTTAACATACGTGCACACGTGTGCCCATGTGCACACTCAGTCCTGCACACATACACACACACACACACACAAAGAAACACAAACAGACAATCTGTTACAACATCCTAAGTGTCCTTTGTTGTTGTCTTGTCACTGTAGTCTTAGACCCCAGTCCTTTTCCCAAACCAAGGTAAGAGAACAGTCTTGGGCAAGTATCCCTATCCAGTCACTCTGAGTGTTGATCAGACCAGTACTAGACTAGCACTAAACTAGTTTGAGACTGGTACTAGAGGATGATACACAGGTAAGACCATCATGTTTGGTTCTATAGTGAGATTTAAGGGGACTGTGGAATCATTTTTTTGTTTTTTTTGTTTGTGTCTCAGTGTTTGCCACCAACTTCAGAGTAAAGGCTGCCATGAAGAACTCTGTTCTCCTGTCCTGGGAGATCCGAGACAAGAGCCCTGCCCAGCCCTTCACTGTAAGTGTATTTTGTAGTTCCTGTAGTGCCGTATTGTGTGTCTTACCCTATGTATACAATTTAAAGTCACAATGAAACCACATTTTGAGAGCATCTTGCTTCCTTAATGTGATGTATTTCCTGTTGAAACAGGGTATTGTGGTGGGGCATAACACGGGGAGGGATCATTCAAAAGTGTAAACCAATGGAATATCAGTTAGGGAGAGAAACGCAGTTTTATTTGATGGGAAGGGCGTTTTTTTTGTTTTTTTTTATACAATAAAATAACATTTTTGTCATTTTTTGGGGCATACATTGTCAAATAGGTGTATGGTATAATAGTTAGAATGAGCTAGGCGACTGAAACACTGTAACCCACTCTTGTCCTTTACCCCCCATCCCCCTGTCCAGATCCTGTACGGTAAGGGCCTGTCTGTGGAAGTAGATGGGAAGCAGACTCAGAAGCTGATCACTGGCTTGGAGCCGGACACCCAGTACTCCTTTCTGCTCACCAACCGGGCCAACAGCGCCGGGGGCCTGCAGCACCGCGTCACCGCCACCACTGCCCCGGACATCCTGAAAACCAAACCCACCCTGGTGGGGAAGACCAATGCCGACGGCATGGTGACTGTGCAGCTACCGTCTGTACAGACCACAGCTAAAGTCAGGTAGGGATGGAGAGACAGACGGATGGATAGAGGGAAAGAGAGAGCTTTGGAGAGTAAGGGCGGTATGGAGATGATGGAAGTGAGGGGAGGACATGTTGGTCATATGGCTAAAGCATTGGTTTATTTTAATGAATAGATAATTGTTTTTTTGCAATTGTGAGAACTTCCTTGACACGTTTTTTATTCAGTGGTAACCCAGGATCTTCTCGAAATAGATCATTGTGAAATGAATTGTTCTACAGACCCTGTGAGGTGCTTTCACTATTTCCCCTCCCTGCTGCTTTTCATTTATTAGTCTATCAGGAGGGATTTCTCTGAGCTGGCAGCAAAGCAAGCCTGAGAACTCACACACCAGGCCAAATGAAAGCACAAAGCTGATAATCTCAGCTGCTGTTCGTAACCATGGTCAAATATACATAACAAATAGATGCAGCCTTCGCATTCATCCCTAAAACGCAGCCATTCTACTATAGTTTGTCCCTGTCACATTGGTGGCATTTTGGGTTTTCGAGTCCCAAAAAGCGTGTAGTGTTCTCTGATGTATTAATGCAAGAGTCCATACCAGCTGAGCTGGCTTGGTCCAAGATAGCAGCAAACATCAGTGAATTGTAGTCTGCTGGACTTTGAAATAATATATTTGAGACAATGAAAAGTAAAACTCCAAATAAGATCAAATCTATATATTATAAACTTTTTTTTATGATGGAAGGAATACAAGTTTTTGGGGAGATTTGCCCCTTGGTCAACTTACCTGTTAAGTGATGAGAACATAGACACCAAAAGAGTATAGACTATAGCATACACTATGTTAAGTGTAAGTGTACTATGAATTCCCCCACTTGCACTTGGCTTCAAAGACTGGCCCCCTGTTAACAGCAACAGCCTCGCTCTTTTTCAGGCATTAGAATGTGGCATCACAACTATTACTACAGCAATATATTAATTACACAATTCCCCATAGGCAAGCTTCAAAGTAGAACCTCACTTGTCTGATTTTGATTGACAGATTTTCCTCCAGAGACCGAAATAATGAAACAATTCAAGTGTCCGGTTTGTGGTATATTTCCTCAGTCCTCATCCCAGTGTGTGTTGTGTTGCTAGGGGTTACTATGTGGTGGTGGTGCCGCTGAAGAAGCAGAGAGGAGGGAAGTTCCTGAATCCCTGGGAGGAGCCCGACCAGATGAACCTAGATGAGGTGAGACATGCAGCAGATTGGTGATGATACCAATAAATGGCTAATAAATGGTAAAGGAAGAGAATAGTAATGATGATGATGATGATGATGATGATGATGATGATGATGATGACAGTAAATGGCTCTAGTTAATGGGAAGTAGTAAAGTATGAATAATTAAAAAATGTCTGAAGTAAACCTGGTTGAGGTTTATTGGGTGGGTGAGGATGAAAATGATGACAGCATCAAATATGATATAGATATGCAAATAGATATGCCCACTGCTTGATATAATGAAAGGGTGTAATAATAATAATACTTTATTTATATAGCACTTTTCAATTGTCATAGATCAGTAAAACAGTAAGTCCCAGCCATAGGGATTAGATAATGAGAACGTTTACATGCGCACCAATACTCTGTTTACTGGGAGTAATCAGCTTGAGGCAATATTTCCATTCCAGTGTTTACATGGTTCGAAGTAATTTGATTTCTCTAATAACCCGGTTGACATGGATTCATTTCATCAATCTCAGAGCGATTTTGTGGATGCAGAGCAAACGATAAAACATTTTCAACCAATCAAATGAAAGTTCTAAAAAAGAAGGGGGTGTAGATCACCGCAGTGAAGGCTTCGTCTGCTGAGGAACCTATCACAGATATCGTCGAATATCCATTCCTACAATAGGAAGCGCCCCTGCTGTACATTTCAATGAACTTATCACAGATATCACTGTAGTGTGAATGCCTGAGCAACAATGTATCTTTATAGTTTATAGTTATCTTATAGTTATTGTTCTAGATGTGTATTTAGCGTTAACATTTTCCCAGTACTCCCACCCCTTTTGATCATTTGCATATTGGGAAAGCGATTCATAAAAGGACACTGTGGCGCAAAAAAAAACGCCTTCTCTAGTCAGACGGTATATTGTAGAAATTAATGCTTACTAATGAAAATAAATGTAAATTATAAAAAAATCAATAGATAAAGTTACATTGTGTCCCAGGGTTATTAATTATCATTGGAAACATGGGAACATGATTAATAAATATGACTCACACACTGGCTTTGCAATGATTAATTACTGCTCTGATTGCGGTTATAAAAAACCAGTTTCCCTCTGATGTGATTCCATTTATCATGGCCAACATTGCAACTGCAGCAGTAGGAGAGCATGAGGAGGAGGGAGGATTTCTCTTCTGTTCTGACGTGTGTGTGTGGTCCACTGCACTGACACACAGGTGGACAAGGTGTTAAATATGTAAAGCTTAATTAACATGTTGGTTTTGATTGGCTGTCACCCGGGCTACAGCTGAGGATAACACAGCGGTAATGTGGCTCCGTCACGGTATTCACAGCTGTGGTCGCAGATTTTGCGTGCCGCTATTCTGTTACCGCAGAGTTTTATGAATGAGCCCCACTATGTCTTCTTCCCTGGACTGATGGGAGCACAATGTGTGTCAACATTTTCAAGTCACGTAGACAAAGAAAAGTATTGAGCCCACTGGCAGTTTTTGTTTTTGTATAATGAGTCGGGCTTGTTATCTGTGAGAATATTATGTGAAGGAAGTCTACCTGGTCACCCATTGCCTGTCTGTTCAATCCAAACGGTGCTTTCACATGCCATTTCCCGTCTAATTCCACTTCCCCCTTACTCTAAAGACTTCATCACCCTCATTACACTACATTATTCTGAAGGCACAATAATATGTGTGAGATTAGTTTCAATAGAGTTTTTATGGTGCCCACTGTCTCAATGGATAAATGTGGCGGCCATTCAGTTGTTGATAGAGACATTCACACTTACTAATGCTCTATAGCCCATTGTTCTGGCACTAATGAGGGTTTTTGTGTGGAGACATTTGTCAAAACTGGAATAGTAAAAACTCTGAATATTTATGAAAAGTTGAGGAAGGATGAGTACATTGCATTTACAATATTAGAGAAATTACATACAGAGTAACATTAGGATACATAGGATGACAATCCACTGTCCCCTTTCTCCTTTCCCCCCTTTCTCTGTCCCTCTGTCTCTTTCCCTCCCTCTGCTTTCCTCTCTATCCTTCCGCTGTCTCTCCCTCCCCTCTGTGCTACCTTTCTCTTTCCATTCTCTCTCCCTCCATTCCCTCCGTCCTCCCCTTCATCCCTTTCCATCCACCCTCCATTCCCTTGTCCTTCAGCTCCTGAAAGAGATCAACAGGACCAGCGTCAGCCGTGCCCTCCGCGTACGCCGACAGGCCGGCCAATCAGATCCCAGGGCCTACGTCACGGCTCACTTTAAGACCCTCCCCCTGGAGTTCACGCTAGGCGACGGGCGAAACTACGGTGACTTCCGCAACCGTCCGCTGCAGAACGGACAGGAGTACGTGTTTTTCGTGCTCGCGCTGCTAGACCTCTCTGAGAACGTGAGTACGGACACGCATGCGTGCACACAAGCGATCGATATTACAGTGCCTACGTGTTATCTACAGACACAAACCCAACCTGTAACCTTATCCGTGTCTTCCTCTAGACCATGTACGCCACTAGCCCCTATTCTGACCCCGTGACCTCAACGGATGTGGACCCTCAGCCAATCGTGGATGAGGAGGAGGGGCTCTTGTGGGTGGTGGGGCCTGTGCTGGCTGTCATCTTCATCGTCTGCATCGTCATCGCCATTCTCCTCTTCAAAAGGTAAGGACAGGATGATGGAGGCAAGGTAGGAAGGAGGGAGGGAGAGCATGTAAAAATGGTTAGTTTATTAAGTGGGCAGAAGGGCTGAGAGAGGGAGGGAGGAAGGGAGAGAGACTGGGTGGGAGCCTGAGAGTTTTGGATAGAGGAAAATCATTTAAAGGCACTGTAAGATTTTCACTTGAATGTAGCGTACAGTCTTCTTAGTAAGTCAAAAAATATGGTGGAGGGATGAAATGCAGCGCTGTTTGGAAACGGGGTTTTGAATTTGTTTTGATTTACATTCATCATTCATCTTTGCGCCTACAGGGGGCGCTATTAGACATACATCTTACATAGTATACCTTTAAATATAAACCTAGGTACTCAATTCCTGCAGGTTTTTCTTCCTCCCTGATAGCTAATGAGCCACACCTGGTGTCAGGTAGATACAGGGGCCAGATGCATACAACTCTGTGTAGATTCAAGACTAAAAATCGGTGTATGTGCAGAATTGAAGACATACATACGCAGTCTTTTCTTCAGCTTTATAAAACCCTGCTTACGTGGTGTTTACTCATTGTTCCGTTTTATAAATCTCAATCATCGTGAAACTGCGTACGTGCATGAGCCTAATGCCCACTCCCACAATTAGCCGTAAATGGCTGTCGACACACCCGTTTAACCTGGTTTGGACATAAACGGCAATCATCATCATGGGCCAGAAAATCAAGCAACTTCCTCTAACAGCGCCAAAGCAGCCGTTGCATCATGCACAGCCATTACGCACCGCTATATATTGTGAGCCATAATAGCCTATTGATTCATCACATATGAGTAGGTGTAATATATTATCCGATGTGCGTTATTCTCATACCCACATTACCAGTGGCGTGCACAGACATTTTGGGGGGCAGGTGCTCAAGTGAAAAAAAAGGGCACCCCTCTCATAAGTTGGCCTATTTATTGAAAAAAATAGCGTTACAGTGTAGTTAAAATGAATTGTGGACCTATACGAGATTTCAATCAAATTAGATGAACAGTTAAACTTTTAAATCTGAGCTTGTAAAGGCCCGGACAGTTGTCCCTGAACACGACTCTGCTCTGGACTGACCTTTCTTCTTCATCTGTGATGGGTTCTGTATCAGGTGGTGATACATCTCCCTCATCCTCCTTACTGGTAGATGGTCTGATCCAAGAGAGCAGAGAGCTGCTTCCCTGGGCTGCCTGCTGTAGCTCCCTTTCTTTCTGTGTTTTTATCCTGTCTTTTCTTGGCATTATGCTGCAATTGGTAAATGAGCTAAATCAATGTTGTGCAAGATAATGAAGGGTTCATCTCCCTAAAATAGACAAACAGTATGATATGATATTTGTTTGGGTAAGACTGCTTGGTGAGAGAGTCAATGCATTTCAACAGTAAGCCTCACCAGACTGCCAGTCAGTGGTTCTCAGTTTCCCTCGCCAACATTTTGCTTAAATTTCAAGCGTTATTTAGCCCCCTTCCCGACAAGCTACCATAACAGGGTTGGTACCAATGGATGCCTTAGGTCTTCAGGTTTCATATGAACTTTGCAGTCTAGCTTTAAAAATGAGCCCTCTACAGCCTCTGAGAGTAATGTCCGTGCGCGGGGCAGGTGCTTTCGAGGCTGCTGCTGCTGTATTGAAATGTTTTAATAGTGGTCTAATTTCACAACAGTGAC
>OMLI01034189.1:4118-14878 GCA_900302605.1 Rondeletia loricata
GCCTCCTAGTGGATACGTTAACGTTACGTTCAAGTATAACAGAACACAGCCACGCGAACGTATCCGAACGTATCCGAACGACACCCGCTTACGTGCAGACGGAGAAGCATGTTCCAGCCTTAAGTCAGCTGGTGTTACTGAGAAACGCTTGATACGTTTGAGTAGATATAGCTTTCTGCTGGCACTTGCGGTCATGACATGGACTTGGTTATTCCAACGGAGGTCTTGTTGAATTGTGAGGCCAAGCACTTTGATATTAGTCATCGCTGACAAGGGGGCGTTGTTAATGGAAAGGGGTGGTGCAAGGGGTGGGTTCTTTCTGAAGGTTATGTACATCACCACACATTTCTTTTCTAATGAGTCATCTTTCACCCTTTTTCCTACATCCGGACAGGTTTATGTTTGGAGAAAGCCAAAGGATGCCATCAATCCACAATGTCTGGTGCAAACTTTTAAACATGGTGGTGGAGTTGTGATGGTATGGGCAGCCATCTCGTGGAAGTCATTAGATCTGATGGTTGCTCTACATGGTCGTATAATGGCCAAGGAATATGAGGCCATTGTACAGAACCAGGAGCACCCTAGGGTGCAAACACTGTTCCCTCATGATGTTTCCATATTCCAAGAACATAATGCCCACATACACACTGCTAAAGAAATTCAAAAGGGCTTTTATTAACAAATAAGGCCTTCCATGGCCTCCCCAATCTAAGATCTAAACATCATTGAACCTTTATGGGACGTTCTGGAGCGAGTGTGAAGTAGATTTCTACCTCCTTCATCGCTCAAAGGACTGGAGGCTTTCCTTCTTGAAGAACGGCCCAATGTCCCTCTACACAGTTCAGGACTTGTATGACAGCATTACAAGGAGGATTGAAGCTGTTCTGAAGGCAAAGGGTGGCCCTTCCCCATTATTTAGTACTTGAGGCCAAAGATGATTTTCTAGCCTAGGTTGTACAATACAGTTGTATTCTATTTGATATTCATATATTGCTAGGTGTTTACTCTATTTTGTCCACCCCCTGTATTTTTTCACCTGCTACTTCCTTTAGGCTGGTTATGTAATCAGAATCACTTATCATGCATATCTCTGTGAGAGTGACATAAAATGTCCTTGATTCAGCCATAGGTTGGTCTCTACAAGCTGCCTCAGTGGTTATATTCCAGCCTCTTTTTTGGTGCGTTTTTGATTGAACTGTTGGGGCAATTCTTTTAAATTACCCATTACCCACAGGAGCTGGTTTTTCCCCTTGCAACACAGAAAATCAAGACACTCTGTCATCCTATGATTTCCTCGCTCCCACAGCCTGTAAATAGGCTACACTCCAGGTTCTATTCTGAATCCCGGCTAATTGTTTGGTATCCATGGAAACAACTCCAAGGGCTTCGACGTGAACTGTAGAAGCTATTGGCACACAACTGCACAATAAAGATGATGAAAAACACTAACAGGCCTGACAGCGTAGTGCACGACACAACGTTTCTCAAAAACACGCGTGGTAGTCTTCATGTGCATTTAACTGATCGGGTCTACCCGCTGGCCACATTGGAATCTTCCCTGACTGAGGAAAATATTTCAGTTTCTTTTGTCTCATGCGGGGCTGAATCTCGACACATGCCTCTCAGAGGTAACGCTACATTGAACCAATTGAATGACCCCGAAAGGCATATTTTCGTCATTTCAAAAGAGGACCGTCTGATACATTTGTAACATTGCTGCCACCGAAACAGTCACTAACATGTGGTACGTACAGTATAGTGAACGTGACATGTAAGAACACATGGATATGTGCACATTCTGAATGTAAATTGCTGTCAGGATGGAGTGTGTGGGTGGAAACAGCCTCTAGCTAACTGTGATACAGAGGGAGAGAAAGAGAAAGAGGAAGACTGTGAGTGGGTGTTGGAGAAATATATTGAACCTTTAGCATATATCTCTTTATTAATACACATTTGGAAACTTGATTTTTCTTTGAGAAATTGTATAAAATCCTAACCTTTTCACAGGAAGGATGTTTCTTAAAATAGGTATACGATACAAAATAGGTGTAGGATAAAGATTTGATGTGATTTGAGTGATCACCACATCACCAGCTTTAATCAAATGCAACCTGTAAATACGTTTAAATATGTTTTAAAATGTCTATTAAATGCCACAGAAGCAATTAAATGGTCAACAGATGTGCTTAATGAAAACCAACCCAATCGTCATGAGTAGATTTAACTCAGGACACAAAGTAGGACAATCATTGCCAAAACTCTAATACCATCCCAGAAGAAACCCTTCCTCCAAGTAGCTTCTGTTGGTTGGCAAATTGGCTTAAAGATGTACTTCATCAAAAAACAGGGCATCAGATTCGTTGTGCACAAAATCTCACACATATTACAAAGCTGTTAACAGCCCCACACTATTTCATTTGGGTGGAACGATATTTAGATTTTAGAGATTTAATTTGTCCTCCCAAGTGATGTAATCACTGTAACACTTATTCCATGTAGTGTTATTAAATACAACCCAGTAAAATAAATTATAATAATTTAAATAGCGTGGCCCAAATCCTCACAGAGAATACTGCTGGGGAAATATAGGTTTCAATGTAGTACTTTTCTGTATTAACAGCATAGTTTAACTGCACAGTCAATACAGAACAGATGTGAGTTAAGTTTAGCTAGATGCCACAATGGATGCTTTCACTTACATCATTTTGCATCCCAAAATAAAACTACATCTATACTGGGAAGTGCATGCAACACACTGATATAATTAGCATTTTCACTCATAACATGCCAACGTGATCTTACAGCGAAGATAATCTGCCTTGTTTATGCTACTGGATGAAACAGTGTGTTCCACAACCTTTTTATTTGACAGCTGTCATTTTAACCTTTTTTTCTAAAACAGTTTTAAGTCATTTAGTCACATTTCTGAGCCCCCTTTAGGGATATGAGGGCTATAAAGCACATGATTTATATACTGTGATTTGCTAATTAGGACACTACATTTAGGGAGGGGGTTGTGATCCTGACGAGATAGAATGAGACTCATTTTATTGTGACTCCGTCTATAATGGTGATGGTGCAGTCCAGTTTGTCTTGGGGTAGCAATGTTTCCAATAACAGATCTTAGGTGGACACATACAAGAGATCTCGTTATGTCTGGTCTGGAGGTTTCCACTGACAAAACGGAGCATCTAGAGATTCAGAGGGAGGCATGCTAGTTCACTCTAGAGTAGTCTATGGACCAGATGAAGAATAGTAGTTAATTACATTTTTATCCTTTTATTGTTCCATATTCATCATTAAATCTTCACAGCATTGATCTAGGACTCCCCGGTCAAGTCACACGACCATACCGTAAAACTTTCAGCTAACACCAGTCTCTAATAGGGAATGTGTCATATTTCAGCAAATAAATGCCGATCTCCAAAACATGCCGGGTCAAAGATGGTTTATCTTCTTGTCATAGATACAGCCACCTGCACAGCTATTTAAAAACCTCCACAAACAATGACAATGTGTCTGGGGAATATTGGCCATTCTTCTAGCGAGCAGCCATTCTGAAACGAGCAGCCAACATGACTGACAGACAGTAAAACCTTGTGCATTTTTGACAAGCCAGCAGCATCGCCCCAGGAAGTCTGACACACAATTTAAGTGATCAGCGATTTAAATGATGGAGAACAAAATAATAGTTACAAAAGCACACACCGGTATAGATTGCTAGCGATCAGACTGAGAATCAGCTGTTTAAGGAAATAAACAGCTCGTCTCCTAGTGTCTAATGTATGTCAGGTGCTTTCCAATGCAAGGCAAATAAACATCCAGGCTATTAATGGAAGTTTTACAGTTGAACTCCCCTATGACCTAAGAGGCAAGCTTAGCTCATATTCAAACTAGCTCCTATAAATATCATGGGCCCTGAAAATAAAAAATAAAAATCTACACTATAAAAAATTACATTCAAAGCACTTTAATTACAAACTGTTCAAATTAAGGGAACACATATATTAAAGGGAAATACTTATATATTAATCTGATAGTAAGTTGATATAAAATATTAAGTTGATATTAAAATGAGCAATTAAGGACAACTGACACTACTGGCTACATTCAGGGCCAGTCTCGCGCTATGTTTAGGAACAGCATAATAATCAATTAAATTTAAAATGTAAGAAGTAGTACATGTAGTTTAGGAAGTGGAGGTGGGTGGAGGGGTTGAGAATACGCTGGAGGCAGGGGTAGTGTGGGTGTGAGCCACGGGAAGGATCCGGTGAAGGGAAGGAACATGAAAACCGAAAAAGAAAGGAACAGAAACACGTTATTCCACAAGGCATAATTACAGTAACCCCAATAAACATTTAAAAGTTTCTCTCTGTCACGTGTTCTCCGCCGTTCTCGACTCTCTCCTGCTCTCCCGCCGGTCCCTCTGCCTGCGTGAGCCAGCCAAAGGGAATGTGGCCTAGTTACCATAGGAACATGGTCGAAGCTTGTGCCCTGCTCTCCATCAATCTACCTTCATTTTTCACTAATGTATTTACAAACAGAGGACAACATGAAATAGTTCAAACGCAAGGAATTCTAGGGGACCAAGCAGCAATTTGAAGCTCATTCCACTGAGCATGAACTTTAAATCGAACCACAAGACGTTATGCGTACAACATTTTCTTACTATATGGTGATTACTGAAAAGTTTTTTGGTTGTTTGTTTCTAACCAGTTCAAAACATTACTGTATAGGTCTAAACATTTGAACCGCAACAAAACATTCTGGTTACACTCTGAACTAACTAACAGGAAATCATGTATCTTCCTTCCCCTGGAGGGAGTGGAGATGGGTGCTTTCATCTAGGGAAATAAAGAGAGCATAGATAGGAGGAAGACGGAGTGTATCAAAGACAGAAAGCGAAGCAAACGACGCTATCAAACCTAGAGAATGTCGAAATAAACTCTGGGAATGTGACAAAGCGGGGCTCGGAGTGTGTGACTGACGCTCCGGAGGGGGATTGAGTGATCAAAATCCTCATTTAATACAGTTAGTTTTGTAAAGCTTCACAGTACCGGAAAGGACTGAAAAGCCATGGCAGAGGCAAAAGAGGGAAATGGGACCGCTGAGGCTAGAGTGTATGTTTCAGTCAACCTTGACAAGACTGGGCTTAGTCAATGAGAGCATGTATAAAGTGCAAGTGCTGGCTATGTGGTAAACTGAAGGAAACGGAGGTGGCCAACAATGGTGGCCATGGTATAAAAAGATCAAGTAAAGGAGAAGAGGATTATGAGAAGAGGTTTGTTGGACAGTACTGCGAAAGGAAACATCGGCCAGAGCTGAAATGAGAAAAGGAAGACGAGTATTCTGTGGTAGTGGGTTGTTAGACTGTGTTGAGTGAGAAACACTCCCCTGAAGATGGGGAAGAATTACCAGGAGGGTAAAAATATCAGCCGTTTTCTCAGTTGGAGAGTTACGTTCCTCAACAAAAAAAAAGAGAATGGGATTTTGAAATTGATGGCCTGAGGCAAAAGAAAACAATTGGTGAAGTTTGCAGTATAGGGGCTTGCTGACATGGGTCCCTACTTTTTAGAAGAGAACGTTCAAATAGTCTGCAGAAATCCTCTTGTCCTTGGCAGCAAGAGAAAAGCGCCCCTCTGAGTGTTGTATTGACGATGGGTGGTGAGCAGCAGAACAGCGACTTGGTGTTGGAGAAGAATCGGCTCTTCGCCGGCTGTCAGGCTACCGTATGTGAGATTGAGTGGCAAGGAATCTCTAAACAGTTAATGATTGAATCCGAACATATTCATACCAAGTCCATGACTCACGCCTTTGTCTTTTTTAGCAAACTCTAACTTATAAATTAATTCCCTGAAGAGGGGTATGAGATGGTTAATATCTTACATAGGCATTTCACTTGGAGGATGAGAAAGGTATGTGAGAGTGGCATTGAGTCAGAGCGAGTGTGACTTAGCTTGTCCTATCTTCTACATCTCATCTCATACCTCCCTACGTTACAAAATGTCCAGACATCAACATCTGCTCTTGCCAGCTCAGACAGAGAAAGACTGCCACAGCAAAAAAACGAAGAAAATTACTTTATCAGCCAATTTACACGAGGTAAATGGAATTTGTCCTTTCATGTACTCCTCTCAAATACACACACAGCCCCCTATACACAGAGCCTTATACATAGTCCGGTCATTTTTGAACAATGTTCAATACATTTTTACCAAAAAAAGCAAAAGTCTTCTGTGTGTGATGTTGTAGCTTTAGGAAAGTGTCCCACTTTACCTGAAAAGCACTGCCCCCCACTTTTTCAACTACGTTCAACAAAAGACGAGTGGTGCTAAAAGGTTTTCAAGAAAAAAACTAAGATGATATTATAAATGCTTGATTTGATGTCTACACATTGTTTTGAAGTTTTGAGTCTACACATCTAACAAAATACAATATAAAGGGTAGCTGTTCAATTAATATCTACATAAAAGCCACATATTTGTCATTTTGCCATAGTTCCTAACTGGGAAAACCACTCAATTTTACCAGCCATTTAGATTGTGCTCCAGTGTCTAGGCTGTGTAGACATTGGACTTAAGTGAAATCAACCAATCAGCTCTAAATCACTCATTTGCATATGTCAGCTCCCAGAGCCTCCCTGTAGTCTGTGCAGATGTCCAACATGCAACATCGAGAGATAGCTAATTAGCTAGCTACAGGTATCAGTGAAATCAGTGCAAAATGACAAGTAAGCCCGGCCATTCCAACTGCTCCTTGCATTGACTTCCCCTGGAGGGAGTAGTAGGCCGAGCCCTTTACAGGACTTCAGAGTAAATGGATTGAATACATTTGTGAAAATAATGTTCCAGTCAGTCAGTCCCCACGCTTTAGTGTGTTCTGCTCACTTCACGCCAGAATGCTTCATGAACGAAGCTGAACACACTGCTGAATTTGCAGGAAGACTATTGCTCAAACAGGGAGCAATACCAACAATTTGGCAATTCGGGAGCCAACCGTAAATATCCAAACTGTAAGTACATGGCAATAAAAAATATATTATTAGCTGGTACATTTTTAGCTATGTTCGGAAATCAGTTCAGTTGTGTAATATTGACACTAGCTTGCTGAGCTAACATGGCATGTGGCAGGTTTGGCTGGCTAGCTAATGCTGGCAAGCGATAGCTAGGCAAGTCAGCGTTAGCATTACACAACTGATTCATGAACATAGCAACGAACATAACAGCTAGTGTGTGTGTGTGTGTGTGTGTGTGTGTGTGTGTGTGTGTGTGTGTGTGTGTGTGTTAGAGTGATAGCTTAGTGTTTGCCATGTTGCAAAGTACACGTTACATCTTCAAAACAAAAATCCCATTCAGGGTCTGAATGCAGTTCATACATGTAAGGTCTCATTAAATTGTCTAATCAAGCACTGCAGCCATGGTGCCAAAACTAGAGAAGGGGGGTGGATGCTCAAATAAAACATGTCTTAGTTCTCAATGTTCAAATAGCAAAGCACGGCAAACCTTAAATGTCCTACTTTTGCTGATGTTCCACTTTTGCTGAACCCACCACATGTATATCTTCAGAGAGGTCAGAGGTCAGGTCAGTGCAGCCCTAGAGCAGGTCCAGGTTCAGAGCCTTGCAAGACACTGAACCCCAAAGTGTGTAGCTGGGAGGGGGATATGCAAAAAAAGACAAATTCCATTCACCTTGTGTAAATTGGACACTTAAGCGTGTTGGTGCATGAGCTTCACAGACGTATTAACATCCTGTCTGTGCCGGAGACTGAACCAACAACATTCAGGTCATAAGGTGGGCAGCTAGTCAGCCTCTCTACCTATTAGTCAGCCTCTCTAGGCCAACCTGCCACAAATGCTGGGTGAGTATTTCACGGTGGGATGGGCCAGAAAGATTAAAATTTAAATGATGCAAGTTTAGCAGTGTGTCATCTTTAGGCACCTGACTCCTCCCTCTGCCTAACACTATACACTTGTATGCAACACTTACCCAAAGACACAGGGCTTCCTGGCGATGGTTCCAGAAAGCTTGACAACTTAGTTACATTTGTGGTTGCAGGACGAATATGATGGATTTCCAGGGCACTTGGGAAGGGGTTGAGGCTCCAGGTTTACTTGCTTTCGGAGATGAAGGTATAATCAGTTTGCACGGACCTGAGACTTGGGTTCCAAGGGAATGTGTCTTCTTGGAAAGATAGCTGTATCCTATTCATTAGGCCAATTTGTGATGTGTTCAAAGTGGGCGCCTCCTCTCATTCCTGACATACACTGCAATGTGTCCATACGTGCCTTTGTCAAGCGAACAGGCTTTTAATGAAAATATTAAGATGCCTGTCATTGGGACCCTTAAACTTCAGTTCAGTCCATCACTAATGCCAAATCTTGCCTAATAGCAGTGGCTCTGCCGTGCAGCTCTGCAGCTCTCCTGTGCTTCTCCTCCCTCTCTTCCTCCTCTGCTCCCTTTCCTCCAACTCTATTGTAATCCAGGAACTGAGATGTGATCCCAATGCAGTTTCCCCGGTAACATAGACAATCTCTGATGAGGACGATTTTTGTCATCTTAATTATTTGTTCTGGGCGCATGTGACTTCAAATAGCCTTGCGTCGCTTATTATCGTGGAACAATCTGAACTGCTGCCAATTCGTGGTTTAATGTATCCACAGAGCCAATTAGTTGGTCATTTGGCAATTACATGAACATTTAATATATTCTACAGAGAATAAAAACACAATATGGTTATAACTATGGTAATCATGCCGATTATTGGTACTGAAATGAGGGTGATTTAAAAGGTGAAGCCTATAGGCTGTGCCAACTCTGAACAGTAAAGAAGCCTACTGTACATTGCGCGCGCTGAGACCACACAGCCATCAAAATAAACATCCCAGCGGGTTTTCACAGCCAGTTTCCTTCAGATCCCGAAGATGTGTAGCAACATCTAAACAATATTATAATCTGATTCATCCTTGTTTCTATCTAGGGTAACGCGTCTGTAGTTCATCCTGCGTGGCTGAACGAAATTCCCATAATCCAAATTCATAACGAGGGGCGAATCCAGCTCCGAACTGAGGTTGTCCTTTGCGCTCGTGCAGTCCGTCACACCTAATTTTGATAGTCGTAATTGGTTAATAGCGGCATCGCAAGCAAGGTGCTCGATAAGCGGGTAAGTATCTCCCTTGAGGGCGGAGATAAGTGCGTAAGATAGACAGACACAGAAACCAACGCCTCCAAACCCAGTCCACTAGTCCACCCTCCGCTGGACCGGATCTCTGGAGTTTGTAACACCCTGAAATAAAACAAAGTGATGACGGCCCGCCGCCCACTGAATAATAAAGTTCATGTCAAGTTACTAAGCTTGATGCATCAGTAGAGGGGACCTCAGAGCACTCCAGCACAGTGTCTCATTAATGGGTAATCATGATCATATGCTTGTTGAAGTAAGAGATGCAGCATATGGTTTTCCACACCGAACTTAATGCTCAAATTTGACAATGAAAGACCTTTTTAGCCAACAGTAGTGGGGAAATTATGCTTTATTTTAATTTGAAGCCTCGGGAATTAGACTCCATGTGTATTGGACATTTTTGTTTTGTTTTTTTATTTAAAGAAATAAACAAATGGACAGAGACAGACTGTTGTGACGGCCTATTCTGTGTGAACTGGTCATTGACATTACAGATGTCTTGGCACAAGTCTGCTGAGTGAAATTTACATAGGGACCATTCAAGTGCATTCAAATTAGCCATTGGAACATTGTAAGCTGTTCGATGGTTGTGTTTTCATGTGTTTAGAAGACAACTAGCTCATACACAGGAGAAAACAATTCTGTGGGTGACTCATTTGGATTTTATTAGCCTGTAACCTGTTTGTCTATATTGCATTGTAATTATGCCAGTCTTTCAAACAGAACTGTGCATAGGAGAGCGTGGAGGTGACAGCAATTGGTCTGGTTTTGGTCCAGAGGATTTCTTATTTTAATAGCTATGTAATCACATAGTTACATAAATGTGTATTGCTAATTGTTTATTCTTGAATGTGTCATAGATCAGTTCATAAGCATATATAGAATGTGTTATATAAATCCCTGATAAAGTAGGTGTAACTTGATTAGGAATTTTTCAGAATCAGAAACATGACACTGGTGCTAACTTGTGAATCTAAAATGGTCAAACAGAAGACTGAGATATGAGTAATGATAACCTTTTCCTCTCTGGGAATAATCCTCTTACTGAATCCTTAAAGACCCAGTCCTTGAGAAATACACTGACAAAATGATAGCCCCACCACAGAAAAACAGAAAATTGATTTATTTTTGTCACAATCATATTTATAGACAGGCTCCTTGACATGGCTGTACTTTTACTCTTGGGTGTAATTTGGGTTATCCATACCACACTGTGGGATGCATTAAAAATGTCAGGTTCAGAAGCACCCAAATCAAATTTTTCTTGCATTGCTGTTGTATCTTCCTGGTGTAATTTGGAGTCTGTCAAGCTTTCATTGTGATCCAGCCACACTGCACATATAAACAATGTGAAGACATGGGGAGGAAAAGCAGGAAACAGTCATGGTTTGATCAAATTATGTGGGGAAAAGCTGTATACTCTTGACTGGTTTTCAGCAAACACAAGCCTCACTTTGGACCCTGGACAACACATGCAGTTTTCTCATTAAAAAAAATTCCCAATGGACACACACACACACACACACACACACACACACACACACACACACACACACACACACACACATCCACACACACA
>OMLI01034189.1:18965-30067 GCA_900302605.1 Rondeletia loricata
AACCAGTTTAGGACACATTCAGAGACCAACCCAGTTCTCGAGACGATCCACGAGAACATTGTGGTCGATGGTGTCGAATGCTGCGCTCAAGTCCAAAAGAACCAGAATTGAAACCTTGTTGGCATCAGTAAGTCTCAAATCATTTACTATTTTGGTGAGAGCAGTTTCTGTGCTGTGATTGGCTCCGAAACCTGTTTTCATTTGTAAAGTTGTTAATTTGGTTAGAAACTACTTTTTCAAGTACCTTACTTAAAAAGGGAAGGTTTGATACAGGCCTGTAGTTACCTACCTTCCTTCAACAGCAGTTTCACAACAGCGGTTTTAAAAGCATCAAGAAAAACCCCAGTCTCAAGTGATGTATTCATGATTTTCAAAGCAGAGTTTGAGCCACTATTGAAAACCCTCTTAGAAAATGTAGTAGGGACAGGGTCAAGAGAGCAGGTGGAGGATTTACTACAATCTTACAAAGTTCTGCAACAGAAATACTAGTAAATGTCGTCATGGATGCTTGCCTTTTACAAGGTTGACTATTGAAATTACCAGCAACTGAAGCAATACTAGCCCTGATAATTGTGATTTTGTTTTAAAAAAAACCTTCTTTCAAATTCCTCACATTTTGCGGCAGAGGCTTAGCTTAAAATGTCAGAGACGGGCAGGATTCAGCAGTTGGTCAATGGTGGAAAACAGTATTCTAGGGTCACCCCCACTCTGTAATGATCTTTGAAAAAGGCTTTTCTTGCAGCACGTACAGCATTGTTATATGCAATTAAGGATTCTTTATAAATGCTACAATGGACCTCAAGTCCAGATTTTCTCCATTTCCTTTCAGCTCACGGACAGTTATTTCTCCATGGTGATATTTTGCCACTTAACCTCTTTTTGACCTGAGTGGGGCTACTTTGTTCAGTGTATGAATCAGATTGTTATTGAAAGAATCAACCATTTCATGTACTGAGCAGTTTAGACGATATGAGTCCAATTCTCTTACAAGCTCTGAGAACTTAAGCTCTGCTGTTGCATCCAGGAACCGCTTTTGAACTACAATTTGTTTCGTGTTCCTGGTTACAATCAAATGAGCATCAAAGAATACAGAATAGTGGTCAGAGCAGAGATATTAGTCACAACCCTCTCGTCACGACAAGGTCAAGTGTGTTACCATGTTCGTGTGTAGCCTTCGAATCAGCCATATTATTTATGTGAATGTTTAGTTCACCGTTCAAAATTATTCTATCATATCTGGTGATAATAAGTGATGCCAATTCAGAGAATACTGGGAGAAAAAATTATAGTTGCCTAGGTGGCCGATAATGATGGAGAGATGGACGAGAGGGGCGAGGTGGAGGGCACGGTTTTGAATGTGGAAGAGTGCTACATAGGAAGGAGTGGGCAATGGGTCAGGGGGTGAGTTTGATACTAGCATCAATAAGTTCTTCCATTGTCGGTGAACCCCAGATGAGCGCCGGTGGGAGAAAGGAAGGGGGAAAGGGGGGAGGATGACCTGGAGGACTGGAGAGACTGAGGCCGACAGTTGTTGTCCAAAGGCTCTGACAGGTCACATGGAATATCGTGGCTCTGAGAGTGTTGCTGACCTGTTTGTTGTGGATAGACAGGAGGCAACTCCGAGCACTTGGCAAGCAGGTTTTATCGCCACTACACAACCACTGCTCTCTTCAAAAGAGAGACAAGCTGACAGGTTAGAAACTGCAAAGGAAGCCCAGTCTTTTCTGTGCAGATTAGCATTAGCAGCCTGGTTACTTATGGCATTGGCACAAAATGAAGATGTGGTTGAATGCTTAGCAAGATGCTCTACTCACCAGCATCAGGACATTACTGGAACAGCAAGAGGAAATCTGCCTGAGTGCAACATGATCCTTTTTGGCAGCAATGACAAATTGGGATTTTGGGGGCATTCCTACAAAGGTAACGTTTCTGCATGCACCTTCTGGTGAGGGCTAAATTGCCTTGGTGGCAGTCAGCAGGATTTGTACCCGAGACCCCAAAGGAATTTGAGGTTGGCTTCACCAATCAGCCATGACACATTCACCCTCATCAATCCTGCTCCCAATTGAAGCATGTACATACAATTCCCATGCTGTGAGGAATACGGCAGCCAAAAACGAAGCTTTTTTCTACCAATGGTAAAAGTGAAAGGCACTTATTTCAGGACTGTGACTTTCACGTTTAACTAGAAGGGAGACTGAAACCTGAGTGATCAAACCTCTGCATTGGTTGTAGTCATTAGTGCACGGGTGGCTGGCTGAGGTAGCAGGAAATCACAGGACTCTGTGTAGGGGAATGATTATTGTTTCAGGTGCGAGAGGTCACAGGTTCAACCCTCAGATGAGTGTTGTTGTTCACTGCAACTCTTTAGCTTCTGTGTGAGTATAACTCGTGGTTGTACTAAGGGAATATGAATAGAAAACCTAATTTAAGGTCTTCAGGAGGATGAACATAACAGTGTTGATATTTGTCGCTGTGACTTTAGACAAACTGGAGCTGAAACAATTTTTGCCTCAGTTTGCAATGAGTTAACGTCTACCTTATTATTAAAAAGTCCATAATAATTTACAGAAACCACACTTTCTCTTATAATAGCTTGACTACCAGTTCTAACATATTTTGAAAGGCTTGGACAATGGCTGTCTAGCCAAGTTAAATAACATAATGCAATTTGCGTTAGCTAGCAAGCTGTCATTAACCAATTTAAACTAACATCTAAACAACCTGTATTTATTAGGCTAAAGTAAACACAGCTAATTTGCTGAGCTGTGATGAGAAATCCAGAGAATGAGGACACTTTAAGGTGGGTAAAAGAAAGGGGTGGTGTAAATGTTTTGTTAGCCACGTCTGTTGTTCTGTCAAAAATGGCAGTTCATGAGGAATTTTTGTTTTTTTGGTCAATTAATTAACACTGATTTGTCAGATTTAAGCATTAAATGAACTCCTAGGCCCAGTTTTTCAAACCTGATATGATAGGATTTCAGTAATCAGATTTGATTAAATCTGAAAATTGGGTTTTTCAAATCCAATCCTACCTTTAAATCTCATTTAAATGTTGTTTCTGATTAGGATATTCTTGATCCCACTGGAAGGGTGGATTCAGGGTGGATTTATGAATGAAGGGCATTATATGTAACCAAGAAATTGTTTTTACTGACCCAAAATCAGCAAGATCAGTCTGCCCCTGGACTGTAAAAAAGGGAATAAGAAATTCTGTATAATTCTGATTCAGATTTAAAGTTTTGAAAAACTGGGTCCTGATGAACACAGTCCTGAGGATTGAATCAGTATTCATGAGTGTCATGTGTAGCTGTTATGAAACTGTTAGGTGTTAAGAATGTGTTATAAACCAGAGTTCTTGTAAATACTTAACTTAAATAATATAAAACGATACACCTATCAGTTTTTGGCTAAATAAAAAAAATCAGATTTATTCCAAGTTTCAAATATTGTATTTTTGTTCAGACATACATCTGTAGAAATCAAATATCGTAACAGTAAAAAAAAATGCATTCAATAAAAACACCAAAGCTGCCAATGTGCAGATGTAGACCTATTTTGATTCCAAAGTACATTCTCTGGTATCTACTTAACTTGGATTTGTATACATATACAAGATCGGCTTACGTACACGGTGCCATCACAAGTAAGACTGTTTTCTCTTTTGGATATTTAAGGGAATGCGGCCACTGAGTTGTCCTTCTATTAGCACAGGTTGTGCTAATATCTGCTATGACATTTACAAGTTGATGGCCTCCTTCATATACACTGTACACTTACCTGAAGCTTATCAACACACTTATTCAACTGTTATGTGACAGCTGGCATATGGTGGACACTGGACAGCAATTGGTACCGAGCATTTTGTTGTAGTTTTCCCTCATGTTCACTCAATCAAGTCACTCTACCTGAACTGAGAAATTACAATAAACAAACCCAAATCTATTTCCTAAATTCCTTGTGAGACTAACCTATGTTGCAACTGCACTCTGCTTGACAACCATTTTGTGGCGGGCACCCTTTGGCGCCGAGGCATCAAGTCCTGTCACAGAGTTTGGGAATCCGTGAGCAGCCACGTATTTGCGGTAGGCTTCCCGGATGATGCGGAAGGCTCGTGTGTTGGCATACGGGATATCAGTAACTGGGTCTCGGTACAGTGCAGCCTTGTGTGTGACAGGGCACACCTCCTGGACGGGCGGCTGGGAACTTCCCTGTACGTTGTGTGGAAAGGCTGCCTCGAAAGCCTCCTCATCACTGAATGTTATATAAGTACGGGAGCACAAGCCTCCAGCAGGTTGCTGGGAAGGTGTGGTGGGATTTGGTGGTGCAGTCTGAGGAACGTCCTGATCCAACCTTTGGAGAAAGGGTGAATAATGACAAAAAATTTCTGCCATTTTTGCATAAATATACTGTATGTTGATCAGTGTTAATACTGTATTATTTGGATATTGTATCATTAGAGTGCCTTTGACTACTCAGGATATCGTATTATTAGGATGCTACAATTACATAGTAAATACATGCATTCTAAATAGTATAACCACTTAAAATGCTTTACTGTATGGTACAGTATTATTGAAATAAAGCTGTAATTGCTCAGTTGATTAGCACCATTCAACAGGATAATGCTGTGAAGGCTTTTCACAACTGAATACAGTTAGCTAGAGTTTCCCTCCCTCTGAGGAGTGCAAGTCATCATGTCACCCTCTGGTGGTTGCATTACTTGTCCGTAATTTTATTCTTAAATTATATTAAAGAGTTCGTTTAATTAAACATGACAGGCCATTTACATATAAAACAATTGTATTGATTTTTATAACTTGTTGGTAAAGACAAAACTGAGTTTTAAAAATATTTTATGAAAATCTGAACTTTATTTTAAGTTAGGTTTATAACCGTATCTATGCAAAAACGTTGATGATATTATGAAATTAAAGGTAACCTATGTAAGATTTTGACCTTAATTTAGCCTACAATCTTCTCAATAGGTCAAAAGATATGGTGGAAGGATGAACTTCTAATTCATTCCCACTTGGGTTTGTTGCTGTCCCTGTATTCAGCTCAATGTATTTTTCTGGGTCACAAAATAGCGCCTCTCCTATAGCTCTAGCCCATCTGACTCCTTATAAACATTCAGGTTCAATCAATATGGCTGAGCAGCAGCCAGTCGTAACGCTGAAAAAACCTCGGTATGCCTCCCAAAATGTACTTAGTTACACACTTATAGGCCTTTATACTCAATGTTACACCAAGATCAGTTGTCCGCTCGAAACAAAGACACTTGCTGTTGACAATCTTATGTGTGTGTACTTATGTGTACGTATGAACATGTGAGAACATGAGCAAATACTTTAGGTCAGTGCATTTGACGTGGAATATTCTTTCCTACCTTGAAAGAGTGGACTACTTCATGCAGACACAAAAGATGTGTAAAAGGTTCAGAGAGGTATGTCCTCTATCTGCCCAATTGTTTATGAAGCCTACAGACCATGAGAGACTAGTTGGAGATCAAACTTACCCTTCAACATCCACATTTTCTTCTTTTAGAATGGAGTGAGAGACAAGGGGCATGAGGACCGAATGGTAACGGATGGTTGGTCCTTCAAAACGCCGTTTCTTGTGGACTTGTTTCTTCTTGTCTGCCTCCAGCCGTTCATAGTTCTCTTCAGAAACAAACAAAATAAATAGGGGAATTAATATTTCAAGTGTGTTGTCATCAAGCATAATCTTTTTCTAAACACAATATATTGGTGAATTCCTATTTATTGTTCTGTGTTCCAGCAATATAATAATTTGGCAACACTATAATAATGACCACTTGAGATGACCACCTGTTGAGAGGGAAGACTACTCAAACTAATTCTCAGGATCTTCACAATCTCATTGTTTAATTTCTATGTAATTGGTATTTCTATTGTCATATATTTTCCGTTTGTGCAATACCATTTCTGTGTGATGTTTGCTGTGTTTATAATAAACACCCTCTGAAATAGTTCTATTGCTTTTATTAGAAAAGCACTTCAACTTGTAAAAATGATAAATTGCATGTTAGTCGCCTACGATTACTTAATATACTGCATGTTAAAGCATTAGCATAACAATCTACCAGAGACACAGAGATGATTTTGGTTCAAATCCTCTCGTCACATATTGGGTCAGTCTAGTCTTTTAATGGTGTTAACCACAACACCATCTCTGGTGTTGTGGTTAACTAGCTTGGGTACATCCAGTAGTGCAACATGTTCTCTCACCTAAAGATCGAATGTTGATCTCGGCTGTTATCTTGGCCTCAGCCAGCAGTTCTTCCTGGGTAAGAGGCCGGTCACGGTGAGCACCTCTCCGTCGCCGAGGGGCATCCTGCCGTTCTTGCAAGCGCAGATTGGTCTTCCGAGTATGTTCGCTGGTGGACTGCCGCACAGACTTCCGAGCTACAGAAGGATTAAGGCATACCTTTAAAATGAGCCCAAACGATGAAGAGGAATCTGGGGCAAACATATTCTAAAACCCTCTATGGACATTGCAACGTGATGTTTTCCGTCTCAAAAGGTATATTAAAAAAAAACTTCATTTGATTACATTACAGCATTTCCTTTTTAAAACAATGTTTCTCATCAGTGAGTCCATTCAGACAGGGAGGTGGTGCCAATAAAAAAATCCTGCTGGACATAAGGAATAAGTGCCAACACTTACACAAACTTTCTGCAAATTTCAGATCATTGCAGATTAAGGTAAGTAAGGTAAGTCCTGACAGACTCTTCTCAAGCTACAAATCAGAGTGGTTTAGAGTAGAGGCTAGAGCTAAAGCAGCTAGTTCACTTATACTTATAACATTACTGAATGGACCTACACCAACACTAATTGTATCCCCCGACTCGTCGCTGGGGGATACAATTAGTTTACAACTCATCATAAAAGTGCATATTACAAGCTGCAATGCCTCACTTATAATGATGTAGTTGATCTCACTTTAAGCAATATGAGTTTATATAAGGTCATGACTTTCTTATAATAGATTTTGATGTCACTTTAATTTAGATAATATGATGAGTTCATGAATTACCTATAAGACATAGTGGCACACTAATAAGAATTCCACAGCTTATAATACATTTGATGTCTTATAAGAAATGAAATATATAGCTTCCAGTGGTAAATACATTACTTCTAACAGTGTCATAACCTGGTTATACTAGATTCATAATGTGTTATAGTGCATTGACATTTTCTGATGCCACTATGATGTAACTGTAATGTGCTTATGATGTGTTATAAACAAATATACAGGCACCACTGATAACTATTATACTTGTGAAGATCTCATATTAACCTGTTCATGCCAGATTCATGATGCATTATAGTACATTATGACATTTTCTGATGCAGTTATGCTGTAATTATAATGTGCTTATGATGTGTGTATGATGATTTATGTGTTATAAGCAACAATTCAAGTAAAGTGTTACCGGATCATTTAAGAGGTATCGGGGCTGAAAACATGTAGGCATGTTTGGCAATATTCTATCAAGCAGTCTTACACTCGCCAAAGTCCTGGTATTCATGTGGAATCCTCCTCTTGAGCTCTACTTTGGCTTTCTCAGTCTTCTTCAATTCCTCGGAGGGTCTCTTGGGTTTGGGCTTCGCTACCTTTATAGGTTCCTTGGATTAAACAAAGAAAAAAAGCCATCTTTTTCATACCTATATGACAAACCAGGGAAATAACGATCAACCTTCACAGGATAAATATAATCACTTTCTGAAAGCAGCGGAAGCCTCAAGGTTAGAGATGCCCACTTGTGACCAAAACGTCACTGGCTGTAATCCCGAGACCAGCTAGGAAAGTCAGGGCAGCAAAGGTGAATCAGTAACGCTCTCTGCTACCTCAACAGCTACCGCTGAGATGCTCTTGAGCAAGGCATTTAACAACTAATTGCTCAAGTAGAAGGCAGCTCCCAGGTGTTAATGTGTGTAATTGTATGAATGGTGCTGAAAAAGAGCACATATGGATAAATTACGGATCAAAATAAGCCAGCAGCCACTTTGGCAGTTTAGTCAACTATTGTTTCCTTTTCAATATAAAGATTACTTCTCATTGTTGAAGTGTTTTCTGCCTTGTTACTGAGGGAGAAATGAACAATGTCCGTAACAAAGTAATTACAGAAGTGTCCTTAAAGGGCATAGTGGTTGAGACCACGCCTCTGTCACCAACAATACTCGGGTGTCACAAGAACCTGCCGTTTTAAGTTACCTTGTCGATTAAAAAAGGCTGAGTATGAATAGATGATTGACAGACAATGACAGCTTACAGATAATTCACTTATTAAGGGAGAGACTTGATTCAAATACTGATAGCTGCTGAAATGTCTGTTGCTACCTTATAAGCTTTAGTGACGACTCGACTTTTCCTCCGAGGTGCATCCTCCTCCTGGTCACTGTCTGGCTCGTCACCCTCATCGATGTCAAAATCACTATCCACTTCATCCTCTGTGTCTGAATGTTCCCCATGATACTCGTCATCTCCTGATTCCTGGGGGAAACAAAGTACATGATTCAGCAGTTCTCATTAGGGATGCACCGATCCGATACTCGGCATGCCTAATTTTTATTGTGTCTCACTCTGTAAACAGCCTTTCCCTTCCAAACCCGCTGTACAATTTCTTGTCCCACCGGTCTCTACCACCTGTAACGTTTTTAGGTCACCTAAATAGACAAAATATCAAGAAATACCAATCGACTAACAACTTAAACGTTTCACAGTGAGTTTTTGTTGTCATAAAATGAGTTTTAAATGTCCGATTTCTTATCATGCTCCCATTACATCTGCGGTGGCGAGAACTGCGGGGAAAAGGGCACGTAAACAGTCAAATTAGCATAACATTGGCTGGTTTATAAAATAAAAATTTGTGATTTTGAGGTGTAAACGCACATATGAAACGATGAAACAACTTACGACCTACTGTAACATCACCAATTTCATTTGATCTCTCTCGTTACTCACATCATTGAAGCCGCCATACGTGGTCTTGTAGAAGTCATCCTCTTCTTCAGCATCGAGTAATTTGGACATGCGATTACCCGCAGTCTTGCGGGGCTCTCGGCTAAATGCAAGGCTCATGGTTGAGATTGTTAACGTTAGCTAGCTAAACAATGCTAACGTTCGGGTGGCCAGTTGTGCTAATCGTTGAACACCTAGATTGTTTGTTTGGGTCTCGCTCCCCACTCCGTTACTCGCTGTCCTTACTCATTTGTCTCTTATAACCAGTTTAGCCAATTCGGGTTTCAATTAAATAAACACAACTACTTTCATTCACTCTTGTAACATTAGGTATTAGTCTAACCCATGGGTCTATAATACATCCATGGTCTAACCGCTAAGGTTAGCTGGGGCTGCCTTCCTGTTAACACTTCCGGGCTACAGGCCAGAGCTATGTTCAAGATACTACATGACTCATCAGCACTGCACAAGGTTGAATATTAACGGCACTGCATACTGCACACTCAAGTGATGATTAACTATTATCAGCGGACCGTTCAGACTGAAACAGTACATTGTATGACCAGGCCAAGTTATAAAACACAGATGAAATCAACAACAGCCCACTTTTCTCCAATAATAATACATTACAATTTATAATTTTTTTAATAATTTATTATATTCCTCTTCTATACTTTTTCTAGTTTTAAAGACATTTTCAAACTGAGGGGCCTCTCAGATATCTAACATTTCTCAGATATAAAATAAATGTGGTTTTTGTTGCTTTTCATTTGTAAAACTTAATCGTGATAATTATGTTATAATAAATCATACTGTATTATAAACTCAATTAGTTGCTTTTGAATATTGTTATATTATATTATATATATTATTAGTTTTAAATGATGACTTGGCATCAATCCAGGTTCTTATAATGGGGAACCTACTTTGGCTCAATTCAGAGTACAACTATTAGCATCAATATTATGGAACTTGCAAAATATCTTATATTTATTATTTTCATCATACATTACAAATTAAAGCTCAAAAAACACATTTTGAGTAATGGCCTGCTGAACTGAGAATACATTAGCAATTCAATTCAAATAACTATTTTTTTATATGTAAGAAATGTTAAGCATGCAGAACGTGTCTACTACTAGTAATAATCATCATCATCATCATCTTCATCATCATTATCATCAGCATCATTGTCATCAGCATCATTATGAAACAATTAAACAACCACAACAAAACATACCACAACTATTAATTTGTCATTTAGTGAATGAGGAAAAACAGATTTTCTTGAAACTACTGTAACTCCTTAAATGCTTTAAGATACAGACTTCATATTAACACTGCCCATGTGTTATGTGAAGACAAGTATGTTGACATATAAATATTTGCTAATAAATTCATTAATTAGCTCAATCAAAGTCCTCATTATCATAACTGGTCATGTTTAATATATCATGGTGATTTTGGCGGGACGTCAGGCAGCTCAGGTGCCTGTTGTTCTCCTTTGACATTATACAATCAAACTTGTGAAAACAAATTAATGAAAAGATAAAAGCATTCCACCTTTTCCCTTGCCTTTTCCCTCAGTCAGCACATCTAGTGAAACAATAAGGTGAACAATTCAACACACCCCACTGCAAAAGTAGCAGCACCTTCTGTATTCAGCAGTTTTGTCATTTAGACTTCACTTCATTTGGGACAGGTAGGCCGTTCACTGCAGCCAGGGCACTTTCTACCATCTTCTGTACCATCCTCCTTGCTGTATGGTAGGTACTGGTCCCAATATGAGGGGTGATCAGCACATTTGGCAGGCTAAGGAGAGGATGATCCCTGCACAAGATGAAGCAGTAGAGTTGTTAGGAGCGAGCAAGGAGTTGGTTGGGTGTCAATCACAGTTAATTCCTGGTTCCTTCAGTGTCATTATGTCAGTTAATGAATGAGTGATATTGATATTACATGATATTGTATGATCTACTTTCTGCTGAATATCTTGCACTGTCCCTTTACACTGCATGTGGGGTGCTGGTGTCCCTGTGTACCATGTGTGTCAGTATGTACTCTGTTGCTATGTTAGCTGTTGATGTGTCAAGATACATTCCTGTACAGTTAC
>OMLI01034190.1:0-10082 GCA_900302605.1 Rondeletia loricata
CTACATTGCCTGGGTGTCTTACGAACCCCAATGTCCAGCAAACGGCAAGAGATAGCTTGGAACACTTTCTCGTTTCTAATAGTGGAGTCCAGGTCTAGCTGTATTTGCTCTTCCGACCAAACAGAGATTAGGGCCTGGACCTCGCTGACCGTCCAACCAGCTGAATGTCCCTTTTCCATGTTGAATGAAATTAAATTAAATGAAATGAAAAAATGAAATGCTGTTGTCGCTGCTGCTGTGATTTAAAAATGGCGGTTGGAGCCGGGGTGAACCAAGGTGGTGAACATGACCATGGGCGTGTTGTGACGATTTCCAATGACCAATCAACGGTCTGCAGTACGCATAGCAGCACGGATAGTACCTTTGGTACCTACCCCAGAGCAGGAGCTAAAATCGGCACGGGTACTGTGGCCCAGCACAGGTCAGTTGGTAATGGAGATAGCAAAACAAGCATGCCGTGCCGTGGCGTGGCGTGCCGTGCCGGTCATGTGGAGAAGCGCCAATAGAGGTCAGAGCACAGGGTCAGTTACAGAACAGCCCTGGAGCTGGTAGGGATTTAGTGTCTTGCTCAAGGACACCTAAACTTGCTGACATGGGGGTTTGAACCTGTGTCCTCCATCTGAAGGGTAGTCTCCCTACAGATTATTGCCACCCTACTGCCCCAAATGTAACGACTGTCTTGACTTAATTATTTTTCCAGAGTTGGCCAGAGTGGAGGAGGATTCTCCACCTGCTGCTCCCCCAGCCCCAAAAACCCAGGCTCCGGCCCAGTCACTGCCCCCCATCCACCCCAGAAGAGCCGAAGAGCCTGAGAGGCCAGCTGAACGGACTGAGAGACAGTCTCCCCCGCAGCCACGGCCAGAGCCCACCGTCCAACTACAGCAGCATAAGCCTATGGAGGATCCTGTGGTGATGCGCTTCCCCACAAGTATGATGGCTCCCATTGGCAGGCACGCAACCATACCACATGACACAGATGAAGATGAGGGACTTAAACACTTTGAGCAGGTAAGTTAGTAGGTGGACTGGTTCTGGTCAAAGTCACTGTCCCCAGGCTTTACCTGTTGGGTAACATCTAAGCATGTTACTAGTTTGTATTTATTTAAACAGGGTTATCAGTCATGCACAGTCTCTCATCAATACTCTCTCTCTGTCTTGGTTCCCTTCCTTCTCCAGGAGGCAGAAAAGATGGTAGCATATCTACAGGATGGTGTGGTAGATGATGACAGGCGGACACCAAAGAGCTCAGAGAAGCCCAAGCCTGCAGGCCTGCCTCTCACCCATGAGGCTGCTCTCAAGTGGTTCTACAAAGATCCCCAGGGGGAGATACAGGGTGAGACTGGGAGAGGAAGTGAGAGATTCAAAAATATGACTTGAAAATACACAACCAAACCCTAGTTGGTTAGTTACCCTAGTTAGTTTGTTTCAGCTATGATGTCATTGGTGCATGTGAATTTCAACCCTAATACAACCTCCATGCTCTCTCAGGTCCATTCAGTAACCCGGAGATGACTGAGTGGTTCCAGGCTGGTTACTTCACGATGACTCTCTTGGTCAAGAGGGGTTGTGATGAGGTATTTCAACCCCTGGGAGAGATCATCAAGATGTGGGGAAGGGTGCCTTTCGCCCCCGGCCCCGCACCTCCACCTCTACAGGTACATGTTTGCAGACTGGGACCCGTTTCATTACTTATCAGTTCCATGGTTTTGCTTAGTAAATCAGCACTCCTACTTTGAAATATTCAGTACAAGCCCTGAGCTCCAGGTGGTGTACTTCTCCACTCTGTTTACCAGTAACTTATGTCAGAGGAATCCTTCATGGCTTGGCAATTAAGAGTTGAATGGTCCTTTTCCTGTCATGGGATTTTGTTGCAACCAAAAATTATTGCTTCTTTATTTTCTCCTGCAATCTGTGATGTTTTCTGTTTTGTGCCATGAAATTGCGGGAATTGGTTAAAATGTGAAGTTATCAAACACAATTTTATAACCACATCACTCCAAGAAAGTTATCTTTATCAAGCCACTAATTATTTTCCATGACCCCCCCCCCATTTGAAAAGTGACTGCGAAGTGGGGATTGTAGCCTCTAGATCTGTGTTGTGCACATGCCAATGAGACCCATTTTGATGCACAATAATTTGGAAATTGTTTCTGTAAATAAAAGTGGTAGGTGACCATCAGAACATGTGATTGAGCTCACAAGGAATACAGTTTGTTGACCTATGAGATTGGATTATTGTGTGTAATTGATGGTTGACCAATATACAGGTGCATCTCAAAAAATATCGTGGAAAAGTTCAAGCCTTTTTTTTCAGAAGGTCGACATTTCTGTATTATAAATCCTTTTTTTGATTGGTCTTATGTAATATTCTAATATTTTGAGATACTGGATTTTAGATTTTCATGAGCTGTAAGCCGTAATAAAAAATTTTTTTAAAAAAGGCTTGAAATATTTCACTTTTTGTGTAATGAATCTAGAATATATCAACGTTTCACTTTTTGAATTAAATTACGGGGGAAAATGAACTTTTCCACAATATTCTAATTTTTTGCGATGCACCTGTAAGTGCAAGCAGGACTACTGCAGGGTTTGGGGAGAATTGCAGTATCCCACAAGTGTTGTAGGCATTTTTTAAAAATTATATTTATTTTGTATTTTTTTTTGTCAGGTTATTTCTTGTTTATTCTGACTCGTTCTCTCTATATATCATGCAGGGGGATGGTGATCAAGAGAGGTTGAAGAGGCAGCAGGAGCTCACTGCCCTCAATCTTTACCAATTACAGCAGCTCCAATACCAGTACCTCCTCAGGTATGCCCGTCTCTCAGCTCTGACACCCTTAGCCAGTTGCAACTACAGCATGATTGTCCTTATATCATGATAAAAGAGCCATTCTGAAACCGCCACACCTACTGGAACTGTTCCAGGAATGGGGCGAGGAGCGAATCTGTGCCGCAGAACCAAAATTACCCCACTCCCCACATCTACAAAAATACAAGCACAAAATATGTATTGTCCATAAGATAAAAACATCCAATGTGTAAATATTTTATCCACTGATATTCAATCTAATTTTCTCTCCCTCCACCATTCAGGCAACAGTATGCCCTGGCGCAGCAGAAAGCTGCAGCCCTCAGCTCAGCTCCTCTTCAACAGCAGCAGCAACAGCAGCAGCAGATCAACCTGCTCCTACAGCAATACCAGACTCTCAAGATTAGGTCAGTTGCACACACTTTATTGCACATGCACATCTAAAATGTCCTGCCTCTTCATCTACTGTATCTGTACCCGTGCTGATTTAGGCTCTTCAGTGTTTAGAAATCTGGGCTTGTACTAGCATCAAGGGAGCATTGCATTTATTAATTTATTTGATTATATTTGTATAGAGCCTCTGAGAGCCTCCTACCTCCTGTTACCCGGTCCTTGTCTGTGCCAGACTCTGGTTCTGTGTGGGAAATGCAGAACCAGTCTTCTCAGGCTTCCTGCACACCAAACCTCCAACAAGCTGCTCCTAGCAGTGAGTTTCAACCTTGAATGCCCCTATAAGTTTTGGTACTTTGTGTGAACCTTAAGTTTAAAATTGTATGTCAAAAAATGTCAGTCAAAATACTTTACACAATGAAGGTTACAGGTTTAAATGGCAGAGGGTTAATTGTAGCATGTGCAATGCATCAAAATCTATCATTCTCAACAGCGTGGGATGGCAGCAGCGTATGGGATTTACCTATAGACTCCATGGCGCAGGCTCCAACCATCGAGCAGATGCAACAGTTGGAGAAGGCAAAGGCTGCTAAGGTAACCAGTATTTCTAATCACTTGTCTGTCTTCTCTTTGTCAGTGTAGTCAAGTTGTATGTATTTGTAAAGCCCTTTTAACAAATGTTAAAGTGCTTTACATAGAACAAATGACATAAGTAGATCTAAATAATGGCAAGAGATAAAAACTAAACAGGTAAGCAGGCTAGAAAGAAAATTTTAAGATGTTGGACCAGAACCTGCAAAATGGTTTTTAATCTTTGTATTTGTAGAGATAATGCCATGTGGGAATTCCTGTTTTCTCCTATATCAGTTGGAGCTGGAGAGGCGTGAGACAGAAAGAGGGCCAAGAGGGAGGAAGAGGAGAGGAAACGGCTAGAGGAGGCCCTTCTGGCTCGACAGGAGGAGGAACGCAAACTCTTGGAGGAAGAGGAACTGGCCCGGCAGAAACAGGTATAACACTTGGACAATAGTATTCTGAAGCACTCCAAGCCCTGAGCTGGTGCTTCATCATGAATCACTTGTCTGTCAAGATGAGACTGACCCAGTGATGTAAATCCTTAGGAGGAGGCATTGAGGAGGCAGCGAGAGCAAGAAGAGGTGCAGCGCAGGCAGAAGGAAGAGGAGAGATTGGCCCAGGAGGAGGCTCTCCGCAGATTGGAGCAGAGGCGGAGGCAAGAGGAGGAGAGGAAGCAAAGGGAAGAGTTCCTTCGCAAACAGGTAAGCTCAAGAACACAAATTATATAATAGTTGGCCTTCTTGCTGGATTTGTGAAAATTTTCTCTCCTTTGTATTGCAATGAGTAATGTTTGCTACCCCACTAGGAGGAAGAGCGGAGGAAGCAGGAGGAGCTGGAAGCTTTGAGGAGGCGTGAGGAGGAGAAGCGAGCAGAGGAGGAGGTTGCAGCTGCTCTGGTTCGGCAACAACAGGAGGAGCAGAAAAGGAGGGAGCAGGAGGCGCAAAGACAGCAGGAGCTGCAGAGACAAAGGCAGCAGCAGCAAGAGGCCCTCAGGCGACTCCAGCAGCAGCAACAGCAGCAGCAGCTCGCACAAATGAAGGTAAGGGCAAGGAGGAACAGAAAGCAAAAATTGATATTGCGAGCAATGTCAAGAAATACTTCTGGTGGTTTTACTCAACCCTTTGATGAAGGTTGCAAGACCAAACCATCATCTGATCTTACCCTAGCCCAGTAAGCGTTTTTATATTTTTGAAATGAGTCCTGCACATTGGAAATATTTGTGAAAAGATAATTATTGCAATTTATGTGTTGGATTTCAGATGTCATAAGTTCCATACTCAATGCTCTTTGACAAACGCAAAGGAGCATGTCAGCACAATGTTGGCAACTGTGTGAAATAATATATAAACCATTTCTCATGCTTTGGGGACCCCTGGCACCCAATGAAAGTCCCCAGACCCCTGTCAAATAGGCGCTCTATCAGATAAAGTGCTATTCATTGCATAAATCAGAATATATGTATAATGTATTTCAAGTTTTGCTTTGTTCCATAGCTCCCATCCTCTTCAAAGTGGGGCCAGCAGTCAGCCAACGCCATAAACCAAACTCAGAACGCACTGTCACTTGCTGAGATCCAGAAACTGGAAGAGGAGAGAGAACGACAGGCACAGGAGGAGGTAATGGCAGCCAGCAGCAGTCTTCCTTTTTCAAGTTGGTCTGGTTGTGTATGGTCACTTTTCCACCGGCATTTTTTTAGTAGCTTTGAGATGAGTAATGCCTATTTGCTCATTCTTGTTTGTGAATCAAATACCATTTTTATGTACACACGTTTTTCCTTTCCTGCCTGTCCTCCTCTGCCCTGTCCATCCTGCAGCAGCGACGCCAGCAGCAGGAGCTCCTGAAGCTACAGCAGCAGCAGGCCTTGCAGCAGGCTCAGCAGCCCCAGACCAAGCTGTCTGGCTGGGGTAGCGTGGCCAAGCAGCCGGCTGCCACAAAGTCCTTGCTGGAGATCCAGAGAGAGGAGGCCCAGCAGATGACACAGCGGAAGGAGCAGCAGCAGCAGCCTCACCCCACTGTTACCCAGCAGAACCGCACCCAGAACAGAACTGTACGTGCCCCATATTCTTGTGCTTTTTGTGTTACTTGACTGTTTTTATCGTCCTCCCCTAAATGAAGAAACACTGCAGAGGTTAAGGCAGCATGCTGAATCCATAGCCTTTCCTTCTCTTAAGTGATTGCTGGTAAGACCATGTTCATTTGAGACCACAGTATGGTAAATTTGCTTCTGCCTCACAGCACAAATCCTAAAACTGTAATCTTATGTTATTCCAGTAGTCATAGAAAGTTACAATAAGAGAGCAACTCTGTGGGAGCTGTAAGGGCGCATTCTTGCATGGAACTGTAATGCAAAACAGTGCCATGATATTAATTTTATTTGGATGTGAAAGCTCAAATTTTCTCTGAGGCAACAAGTAATCCTCCCATTATTGGCACTGCATCAATTCTGGGACTAGTCGCTTTAAGATACCACAAATTAGAGTTGTGGCTCTGTGTTTTCCTAGCTCTGAAGCTAAGTTGTTTCTATTCAAAAATATCTGTTGAACTTTCAAACATCATACAAAATGTCACGTGAAGGCCAATTTTGGGTGCGCTTGGCCTTTTTAATATGTAACAATCACCAATAATCTTTGGAGAGAGAGAAAGAAGGATATATTGAAAGCGTCATGCCATTTCTGACTCTGTCTCTCCCTCTCAGACAACTCTGAGCAGCTCAGTGTGGAGATCTGTCAGCACCGGCACTAGTTCTAGTTGGGCCTCGGACTCCAGCAGTATCTGGGGCGACACAAACAACTCTAACATGGGCTTCTGGGATGAGGCTGTGAAGGAGGCTGTCCAGCACCCTCCACCATCCAGGAAAGGCAATGCTCAGAAGAACAACAAGGGCAACGTCAACCTCGGGTACATGAGCTGGAACCCTTCGTTGGCTAGGAATTTGATATAGTTAGGAAGTCATAACCAAAAAGATTCTTGGTCACAGCTCCTGGTGAGGAACACGATGTACCATGTTGAGTTGAGTAATACATAAATCTTAAATGGCATTTTTTGTCTTTGTCCTGTGTTTATGTGCACTTAAAGTAACTCTGTGAGCGGGCGGGCCAACAAGAAGGTAGAAGAGGAGGAGAAGCTGCTGAAGCTGTTCCAAGGGGTCAACAAGAGCCAGCAGGACGGTTTCATGCAATGGTGTGAGCAAACCCTGCACACCCTCAACACGGCCAACAACCTGGATGGTAAGTCTTAAAAATATGTGTTTTAAAGGTGCTCTCCCTACAACTGTTGATTGATCATTACTGGAAGTGGTTGTCCAACTCAGGAGTATTCCCCCTCTGTTTCCCTCCCAGTTCCGACATTTGCATCCTTCCTGAAGGAGGTGGACTCTCCATACGAGGTGCACGACTATGTCAGGGCCTACCTGGGGGACACTCCCGAGGCCAAGGATTTTGCCAAGCAGTTCCTGGAACGTCGTGCCAAACAGAACGCCAACCAACAGACACAGGCACAGCAGAACCAACAGCAAGCTGTCAAGCAGCAGCAGCAGCAGCAGCAGCAGCAGCAGCAGGTGAGAGAAGCACAAGTGGTACCACAGAAAAAGGATCCACGTTTTTGGTATCAAAGGTTTTAGGTGTCATCATTTAATGGTTTTAAAGTACTAATATTACTTAATTATTTTTTTCCAAAAGTGAAAGTGACAGACTTTACACTTATTTTTCAAGGCACAATTGTCTCACTTCCAGTATTATTCTGAGTCCAGAAATAATAAGTTTACTTGGAAACAGGAAAAATATTTAATAATGCTGTGAGTATTAATTATGTATATAAAAATGTAAAATTGAGTGGTACTCCACTCAATTACTATTCATTGGCCAATCTACATAATGAAGTACTCACTCTGTACTGGTTCTGAAAAATCAGTCTTCTGAATCCTCATTTCGATCTTGCCCAGGATTCTGTATGGGGTTGTACAGGATCTTCGTCGCTCTACCAGTCCAACCATACGAGCCTCCAGCAGCCACGCTTCGAGACCGTCACCTCAGGGAAGAAGAAGAAAAAGCAGAAGATGGTCCGCGCAGACCCCAGCCTTCTAGGTGAGAGCAAA
Source organism: Rondeletia loricata (assembly GCA_900302605.1). Classification (NCBI taxonomy): domain Eukaryota; kingdom Metazoa; phylum Chordata; class Actinopteri; order Beryciformes; family Rondeletiidae; genus Rondeletia; species Rondeletia loricata. The sequence goes on from OMLI01034190.1 coordinate 7,866, forward strand.
CATAAATGGAGGGCTTTAAGAGAGATGGTGCTTTTTTAAATTATTTTAAACTCATCCTTTTCTCTGCTAAATCTGAAAATCTTGTTTTAACATCTTGCTTTTTGTGTTTCTTGTGCTGTTTTTCTCAGGTTTTTCTGTGAATGCGTCGTCTGAGAGATTGAATATGGGCGAGATTGAGACTGTGGAGGACTTTTAAGGGACTGCTGCCAACCAACCCACTGACTGTATCCGTTTTGAACAGCAGCCGTTTTACCTGATTCCCTGCCCCAGCCCCCCACTGCCCCCACATCCTTCACCTTTTTTTTTTTTTTTTTCTTCTTCTTCATTTAACAAGCAATTTCCTATAAGCCTACGTTGATTCCAAATTCCCAATAGTGATCGGAGTCAGGGTGTGTTTCCCATTGCTAAAGGACCCTTAATTTAATGAAACCCCTTGAGAGAAGGGGACAAACAAAATAACCAATGAATCATCTAACCAGCCAAGCAATCAACCAATGAACTCCCAAGTTTCTGGAAAAGGCTGCAGAGGTGTTGATGTCTGTATGCATTCAGCTGCTCAGTACCTGCTCATGTTCTGTTGTAGAAATTTGCAACAACAGATTCCAAATTTGGTCTGCATCATATGGATTTTTTTTTTTTTTTTAAGTGTGGATATATGGGTGGGTGGTGGTGGGGTTAATGGGAATGGTTAGAGAGATTATATCCATTGTTTTTGTTTTATTTATTGAAAGTTTTCCCCAACACTTCAATTCCCTTCTCTTTTCCCTCCCTGTTTTCTGCTGGGTGTTCATGGATAATGAGGACGGCAGAGTAGGACCCAAGGATTCGTGCCCACTTATGTCCTGTTTTAAGGGCATGTTAGAAAGTTCCAAGTAGTTATCTATTTCTTGTAAAATACTAGGCTGTTTAAAGAATAAACTTTCAATTCTGCATCTGTATTATAATATATGGAAATGATGAACTGCTGGAGTCATACTTTTTTATTGCGGTATGAAATAAAACAGTCTGTTGTGTGGGCTGTTCACACCTGTGTCTGAATGAACAATTTGGAAAAACCATGGAAGTTTAAGATTCATTTGTATACACTTAGTCACACCACCATAAATCAAGTTTTACAGTGTTCCTATGCAGTACTGGAAACATACAAAAAATGAAAATTGATTATTTCCAGGTGTTGAAAACTTTGGTTAAAACTCTTGTTCCATCCCAATGCACATACAATTGCACATTTTATGTAGCTGTTGCTTGACGGCCATTTCCCATATTGCAAATGTGTTGCTTTGAAGAGTAATTTTCATGCCAAAGTTATACTTGACAGTGCCTAGCCAATATCGGGATTCATCAAGGAATTGAACTAAACAAATCTTAAAATCCAGTCAAGTATGAGAAAGTACAGAATTATGAAATGGAAAATTAGGTGCAACTACATCTCATGCCTTCTTTCCATGATCTGCAATGCATAGAATTGCTATCACTTCTTTTGTGATGGTTGTTATTTATCCTTTTCCCTCCATGTGCACAGTTTGTCCCATGAAGTAGATAAGATTGACATTCAGAGCAGAAATGATCCATGTAGCTATAACAAATGTGTAGTCTCCCTGGTTCACAACTTAATCTTTTTCAGAAAGTAAAGATTTATCAAATTGATCAGTCAGGATTTTATATCTGAAAGGAAGAAATGCAACCCACCGATTTCTCACAAGGAGCAGCATGATAGCTCTCCTAGCGTGCAGGGGGTTTCTCACCATGTCTGATCAAAAGCCTTTCTAATGAGCCTATGAAGGCTGTATGAAGACTTGGTTAAAGAAACTGGTGAGAACTAAGGTGAATATCAAATGTCAGAGGGTGGCATAGTGAGTAGGGTGGCATTCTTTCACCCAGAGCTGCTGGCTGCAAGCCCCCATGTTGGCAAGCATCTGCCCTGCTGAAGTGTGCTTGAGCAATGCACTGAATCCCTACAAGCTTGGGGGGAACTGTTCTTTAGCAGACCCTGCACTCTGACTTGAGTGACAGATCAGAAAAGTATCACGTCGCTATTATCACCCTTTTCCTCTTATTTGATTTAAAAATCAGAATGAGTTTGCCATCAGAGACGTTCCTCCTTCTTTGATGCGTCATGATCCAGAAGCTTGCAAAGTAAAGGGTGTCCAGCAGAGACCTTTGTGATTTGACCCGACCAAGGTCAGTGGCTACAGAATATTTACCCCGCCCCCCACC
>OMLI01034192.1:0-14861 GCA_900302605.1 Rondeletia loricata
CCTCCAGCTTAAAACATAACATTACACTTACTAAGTGGAGCATGTGAGCGGAGTTACGGTGTGTGGGTGTGTGATCATGTGCGCAAAGTGAAACTTAACGCTTGGCAGAGATCACGTGATTAGGGGTTGAGTCATTATGGTCCTCATCATTCCAAACCAGCGAGAGAGAGAATAGAGAGGTTTCCATTCAGTGAAAGCTCTGTTCTGATCCCATTCGTTTGACAGCAAGGGACAAATGGATAGATTATCAAACATGTTTGAAATTGTTTTGGGACTCCTACGACGTTAGTTTGCAAAGTGAATTTTAGGCCCTGGTCACCCCACAGTTGAGGCTTCTGGAGACTATGTGTGGGGTGCTCGGCAAATAGGGCAGTAATATCCCCTAGTGCAGGGGTTCCCAAACTTTTTAATGTCAAGGACCCCCAAGAAGAGATTCTAGTGAATGAAATAATTCTGAAATTAAACCAATCTTCATTTTGCTGAGGACCTTGGAACCCCTGCAAGGACCTTCGGGGGTTCCTGGACCCCAGTTTGTGAACCACTGTCCTGTAAACAGAAGGTCTCAGGTTCAATCCCCCATGACTCCTGTCTGCTAGGGCTGTCAATCTTCCTCTATAATCCCATTCGAATTTGTATGCTTTATTATTGTTTATATTTTTTATATTTGAATTTGGCTAGGCCAAAACAGGGCTAAAAACGGGCATTGGGACTAGTATACTAAGTAAAATAGTAGTACTGTAGAACCATTTGAAGCACCCAATGCTTAAAAATGTTCACTGTTGGAAACAAAACAGTTACTGTTGAAGTACATCAAGCTAAGGCCGTCATTCAAATTCAGTTGTACAGTGTAATAATGAACATATGTTAATGTATTTGTATATTTAATATAGATTAGGTGTCCCACCCATGAAAAGCATCAATTTTCCTGAGTTTTGCGAGTCTTACCATTACAAAGCTTCAATCACAGTGTGAGTCTATGCTGGTGTTGCCTTTTTTATTTTACCTGTAGAATGCATATCCCCATTACCCTGCAATTATACATTATATTTACTGTGACCCTCAACTGTATAGATTGCATGGTTAGACTGTGTGTGTGAATTTACATTGTGTCTAAATGATGCAGCACACCTTCTCTCACCCTTATAACCATCCAACAACAGTGTTTCCTCTGTGTTTATGTAGCAGTGGTGCACCATCACAGCAAGAACATTACTATCACCGCTAGACGAGACGGTATAATTTAGATGCATTTCCAGTAGTGCTTATGGTTTAGTTAATATTTTTTATTATGATGAAGTATCCAAACAAGTCATTCCTAGCATTGCAAATTGGGGCCAGAGCAGAGACAGATGTGGAACCAAAACAGAAAATTTCCCCCCAAGCATCACCGCTGCATAACGTGGCCTAGGAAGCACTGAGATAGCCATTCGCCTCCTCTTGTAACATGCTGTCAATCGTTGTAAACATACTGCAGTTTTCTTTTTGTCATGTGTTCCTCCTCAATTCATCCTCAAACCTTTATAACAAACTTATTAACCTGACTTGTTGTGTTGTGTCCTGTGTCGATCCTGTTAAGAGTGGACTTTAATTACAAGATTTTGGCCAGATTTAATCCAATTTGGATGTCCCACACAAATGTGGACGCTTGGGGTGAGACATGTCCTCGTTTTCCTCAGATTACCCCATCCTGACAAAAGGGCATCAAACGCTCATGTAAATTTCTACCAAATTTCACCAGTCATAGTGAACAACACAGGTTGGTGTATGTATATGTTTAAGATTATTTAAGTTACCCAATGATAAATAGCATCCATTGTCCTGTGTCCTATGGCTCTATCAACACAATTGGGGACAGTTTTGTTGGTGCAGAAAAAAATCTTGTAGTTTTGAGTTCACCCTATTAATGATGTTGTTGTTAAACATTAGGGATGGGGATGATTAAACAACTTATTGCTTAATCACTGGGCAATGTAATAGTTGCCAGTAAGAACACTAATTTATTAAAATAAACTCAACCTAGATAAAGAGTTGCCAGAGTGAAACACTAATGGCTTATCAATACAGATCCAAAGGGTGAGTCATATTCATTAAACTTAATGGAGAAAAAGTTAAGACATTTTCCTTTATTTGGGTTGCACAAAGGTTACATTTTTGGCATACACAATTAAAGAGCCGCCAATCACGTTTGTTTTTGAGTTTCTTTCTATTTTTACGTTAGACGGCTACATAACTTTAATCGGATGTGAAATGATTCCCATCCCTATTACCCTATTGTCCGGAGTGTAAGTGAAAGGGCTACTGCATCGTTCCCCAGCAGCCAAAGTTTGTGTTCCCATGGTCAATATCTTATTTTTGTTTGTCTCCTCTTCTGTTTTCTGCTCCTTTCCCCCTAAATGTTTTGGCCTGTAAAATTTTTTGTCTGGTTGCACTCTCCTTTTTTACTGTCTCCCTGTCCTATTCTCATGTTTACCTTCCTCCTCCCTCCTTTTTCTTTCCCTTGCTCCTCTTCCTTGCCCCCTTTTTATTGTCACCTTTCCCCTTCCTCTCTCTTTGCTGTTGCTCCTCCACCTTTGTTGTTGTCTTTCCCTCTTCCTCTTCCTCTTCCTCCTCTTCCTCTCCCCCCTGGTGGTTACGGGTGAACAGCTGGCGCTGCTGCAGTACCGCCTCAGTATGTCCAGCATGCCGTGTCAACCCCACGCCCCACCAGGCTCTGGGACCCTCCACACGTACCAAGTACTTTTACCTTTTCATTCACCCCGGCCCCTCTGGGGCCTCCTGGAGGTAAACCTAGGCCGCTCAATCAGTTAAGGTGACAGTCAAGGGTACTTCTCTCATTTTGACGAACAGGCTGAGACATTTTCCCTCTTGTCACCAACCTAATGCTGACAAATTTTGGCTATAGGTGAGGTGATACATTTGTATGCTTTACCTGCCACTTGGGCACATAACCAACCATCATTTGGAGGTTCCCAGCTGGTTGGTGGATTTGTGACCTACCAGCTATTGTGACCCATAACTCAAATGAGAAATGATATTCCAGTCTTAACTAGCACTAGCCCCCTATTCACTGTGGGCCAAAGCTCTTGCTTAACCCTAGTCCCAGGGATCCTGCCCCTTTTCTACTGTGCTGGGCTCCACCAATCAGGGCCTATTAAATTAAGCCATGATGCTCAAGTTCCAGGGCTATTGGCCCACAGTAGTAAGAGAGCTATTGCCACTTTATTCATGTAGGGACCCACCAGCAGTAATCCTGGAGCCATATTCGGTCCCGATCCATGATTTGAGAAACCAGGGATTACGTTGTTAGCCTTGTGCTTTACTATGGACTGCTTTGAACATAAAGGCCATCTTCTATTTTTGTAACCATTCAAAATCTTGCTCATTAGTTTCCTATATGAGGCCTTCAATCTGACTGTAAATTCTGAATTTCTACAGAGAAGTATCCTTGATAGGAAAATTTATCCTGGAATGAAGTTTTGGAATTTGAATGTTTGAGCAGTTTTACTGGTTTGTGTTTGTGGTTTTCTTTTTTTTAAAGCATGCTTTTCTATGTCTGGTGTGCATTGTCGCTTTTCACGTCTATGTGGTTAATACATGTTTCTTTCTCATGACACATTTTGTATTTAAAGCAAATGGTACTACTACATTTTAAAGAACATCCTTTACCATACATGCCAGACTTTAAATAATGAAATTATTATTTACATTTTTCAAATACTTTTTACCCTTAATTCATTTCACAAAGGAAGTACTATACAGGCGTAATTTTTGCTTTTGCCAGCATTATCCAGCAGAGGTAACACTGCACCATTTTGTCAAAGTAGCGTTGCTGTCAGCGGGTATTGGAGCACCGAGGTCCCACCCCCTCACTCTGTGTGTCATTTATTAAAATGTAATTTGATGTTATCCCTGTTATCATTTCAAAGAATATTATTTTAAAAATATTTATGAAAATGCTGACTAAATCATTGATTTCTTGGGGAATGATGACATTACGTTTTTGCTTCACCAAAAGTTAGATAGTGAATGTAAACCACTGTTTCTGACATCAAGGTAACTTTCTTAATGTATCACAACTTTGACTGTAAACACCAAAATTGTGCATATGAATATTTTATGAATTAGGCCGCTGGTACCCAGAACATCATACATCTTGTAATTACTGAAACAAAAAATAATAACTTAAAAGGTACAGTTTTTGTTTTCTTGATTGTGATCTTTTTATTAGAACAGAAAGTTTGGGGCGTTCTAGGCCTACTGGTAGGGTTTTATTGCAGTTCATTGTGCAGAGCCTATTCTGCACAATCTAAATGAATCTAAAAATGAATGGTTAAAAACACTTCCTGGGCATGGGACCTCTGTTCTCTATGGTATGTGGAAAGTGCTCCAAGCTTTTGATGATTGATTTGACTGCTTTTGGATTGGGAAGCATTGCGATTGACTGTTTCTGAATTGGGGAGCTTAATGATGATTGGGTGTCATGTATCCTTGCGGAGCCCTGTGTGACTGGTAGCTGTTTCAGGAGCCCTTCAGCCCGACGGAGGAGCACGTTCTGGTGGTGCGTCTCCTGGTGAAGCATCTACATGCCTTCTCCAACAGCCTGAAGCCCGAGCAGCTCTCCTCCTTGCCCTCGGCCCACTCCCACGCTCACGCCAGCCCCCTGGAGGAGTTCAAGAGGTGAGCTTTATTATCATTATTATTATTCTATTTCAAGACTTCTCTGATGTCTTGGACGTGTTTCAGTCTCTTGCCTATTTTTACTCTGACTTGTCCTGGTCTTGGCCACTATTGGATGTTGACTTTATTAAGATGGTCTAGAGGACCACAATGGAAATAAGCACTTGTGCTTTATTGTGTTTTTATCCTCTGTGATATTTTGTTGTCTTCTATGTAATTATCACCAAATAAATCAAATCAAATCAAATCAAAGTCTTGACTACAGCCCTGAAGTGAAGTGATTAAACCAACTCACCTATGTCTACCATCATGACAGGATAGCCAAAGTAGGAAAAAGAGAAAAGGAAAGAGATCCGAGGCACTCCAAAATAGGTTAAAAACCCTTTATTCTGTTTGGCTATTCATTATGGAAAGTTAAAACCTGTGTCCGACATGTTTTGGCCCCATGGCCTCCATAAGGAAAGTAAGGAAGAAAAAATACATGGCTTTGATTTGTGGATTTGTGGAAGGAGCACCCTGCTATAGTGTTGAATTCCAGTAAATCCCTGTTTTTGTTTTCTACATGTACATCTATTCATCACTTGCGAGTACTCGCGAAGAATCACCCAATTGTCTGCTAAAAGAGATCCCAATAAATAAGCACAAAATGTTTTATGGCCCTCCTACCTACAGAGTGGTGGTACAGCGTTTCGTCCAACAGAAACTCTACCTGTTTCTCCAGCACTGCTTCAGCCACTGGCCTCTGGACGCCTCTTTCAGAGCAGTAAGTGTCACTCATCCAAGCTTTTAAAAAAAGCAGACAAAAGCATACAGAATTGGTGAATATAAACAATTGGTGAATCAATACACACAGGTGGTTTAGAAATCTCATGGGGTGACATTCATACAGTTATACACATTCACACCCAGGAGCTTCCCTGTACAACCACAGTCTTCTACTGTTGGCCACTGAGGGCTTCGGTGTTAAGGTCCTTGCTCAAGGGCACTTAAACGGTAGCTGTCGAGGAAGGGTAGAGGGTTTAGTTGACTCGCTAATCCAGACCTACTTTGGATGAGTACAGCAGTAGAATAAGTTTCAGTTCCTAGGTCACCATCATTACAAGCAACCAATGGTAAGGAGTGCAAGGGTCAGAGTCGTAGTGCCCTGTGACCCTAGAGAGATCATTTTGAGTTTTAATTATAATGGTGTTTAAGGGTGTATCGTCTCTATGTTTAGGTGTTGGAGACGTGGCTGAGCTACATCCAGCCATGGAGATACACAGGAGAGAAGACCAATCCTCAGCCAGACCAGAACAGAACTGTACCTGACAGATGGTAAGTCTGACAGCTTTGTCTTTTGGCTGAAGTTCAGGCTGCAAATAATGTCTTCTTAGTCAACTTGTCTCGTTAAATAAAGGATATATATTGCTGCAGCTCACTAGGAAAAATCGATGTGTATAGAAATATGTTGAGCAATACAAGCAGGACTGGTGGTAATGGATGCAAACATTTCTAGTTGTGCTTATCGTGGACTTGGCAGGAGGACTAGATGAGATGTAGGTGATGATGGTTGTTAGGACGATGTTGATGATGAATGGAGAGATTCAAGTTAGTAAATTAGGTACTAACAGTAACTCGCTCTCTTGCAGGGCCTCATTTGTTCAGGAGAACCTGCTCATGTACACAAAGCTCTTCCAAGGCTTTCTGAACAGAGCGGTGCGCACAGATTTGGTCAATGCCAAAAATGCGCTTATGGTCTTCAGGGTGGCCAAAGTCTTTGCTCAACCAAACCTTGCAGAGATGATCCAGAAAGGTGAGGACAGAAACGCATATACAACACAGACATTACCTGAAGGCATAGCTTATTAAGGTTGGGGCGATATAATTTTTTTCATATCACAATAATGTTTCCATTATATGATTTAATCACGGTATTGTGAAAATAATGTCTCGTTGTTTATATCATTGTCGAATGTGAAATTCCTGCTACATCGTTGACAATGAAATTGTATTGAAATGCATTTTTTGTGCATCTAATCAGCCAAAAACAAACAAGATCACTTACATCACACGGAGATATGATTTGCAGAATTAGCTCTTTTAAGATGTGATGGAGATGACTAGGCAAGCCTAAAAATTGGCAAATATAAGGGGGTTCTGGCCAAGTAGTCTTATTAAAGAAAAACAACCATATAACAGCCTAATGTAGGCTACTATACCTCTAAGTTTCTGGCCAAGAAAAGCATGTGGACATATTTTTCATTTCTCTCAGCTTCCCCCCCAGAGTGGCTGTTTAACAGTAAGTTAACACTTGCCTGAGGGGTAACAGTGTAATTAGCGCTCCAGACGCAACTGTTAGTTGTAGCATTATGCACAAGACTTAATAGCAAGCGTAATGTGGTATTTTAATCGAAAACGACATGTAAGTGATACCACTGTATTGATTATGATACCTTGAACATTTTCAAATACCCCAGGATACCACCCAATAAGGCCAGATGATCAATTCTTCTAGCTTTAGGGTGAAGTTTCCAGCTGCAGGGAGCCACTGCAGCTCAGTGATTAAAAAGGAAACCCTTGTATGTATGTGCAAATAAACTAAGACTAAACCATCCTTCCCCAGGAGAGCAGTTGTTTCTGGAGCCAGAGCACGTCCTCCACCACCGGCAGCACCGAGGTTACCTGACGCCGAGCCAAGGAAGCAGCTACCTGTCACCACGGCAACGGGTAGTGACTGACATGGTGTTCAGGGTGAAGAGTCACGTCTATGCCTTGGAAGGCCAGGACTGCCAATACAAACAGATGTTTGGCACTGAGCTCAGAGGAGCAGTAAGTTTTGTCACGTACTTGTTGCCCTCAAGGTGGGAAATTGCCACCAGACAAATACTGGTACATTTATGCAGTGGTTGGTAAGTTTGTCTTCATTACCAGCCACATTGGAAGGTAACCAGTCGTCATCTGGAGGTCCTATTCCACTCCAAAAACCTAGTGGGCTGGTGAAATGGTGAATGAGGCCTGTGGACAAAATGGTTAATCATAATGCAGTATCAAGTTATATTCAAAAACTGTATTCAGAGCTCAGCATTTGGACTCTTGATATACTCAGTTTCCGTTGTATTTCAATTTTTTCAGGTCCTGAAGCTAATCCAGATCATCGCCCAAGCCAGACAGACAGCCAAGAGGATATCGGACCACTCCATCAATGTGGCGGCCAATAACTCCTTCCTGTCCTGGTTTGGGTTTGGCTCTTCTGACCTCAACAACACCTACTCTGGGTCCGAGCCAGAAGAGACTGGGGAGTTTGTGAAGAAAACCCACGAGTTCCTGGACAGGGCGCTGGAGAACCTGTGTCAGATCTTCAGGGTCAGTTTAGTTTGGTAGATTTTTTTACATTTTACTTTGTTTGTATTCCTTCCTAGTAAGCATTCAATTTAGTAGATTTATTTAGGGCCATATTTAAATGGTGAGAATGATGCAAGCCTATTTATACTGACTTAAAAAGGGTTACGGAATACGTAGAAAAGTTATGGGATTACTTCAGTCCATGTTCCAGATTTGAAGCATTTCCAGGTTTTACCTCAGTGCAGAAGTCAGGCTTACTCAGTTAGCCAGCTTTGTGAAATACCCCCCTGGTGTTATATTTACCTCTGTTTGTTTTGTAGCTGAACCCTGGCCAGCTGACTCAGCTGCTGTCCAACCTGGGTTCGTCCCAGGACGACGTCAACTACAAACAGCTGCCAGACTGCATCCAGGGGGAGAACGGCCTCGTCCTTACCGACCTGGGCAGGAGGCAGGTTAGTATGTCGCATTTATTTATAAAGTAAGTCAAATGAATGTATCGGGAGGGGAGGGGAGGTATTAGAGCTGTGGGGCAACACCAGGGCAAAGACTAACTCTTAACACTGTACGTGTGGCCTTTTGTGCAGATCATCAATGGACTGCGTAGGTTTGAGATCGAGTATCATGGAGACCCGGAGCTCCAGCCCATCAGGAGTTATGAGAATGCTCTGCTGGTCAGACTGTTCTACAGGATCTCCTCCCTGGCTAATGAGAGGGTAGGTGGTGTCTATGGGTTGCTGTCATTTATGATACTACTAATAATAATAACAAAAAATAATGTTTTACAGACAAAACAAAAATAAAGCCAATAAAGGGCGTGTTCACACCTACAGGTTGTTTTCTTTGGTCCGAACCATAGTGGAAAAGTTCATTTTTGTATTTGGTTTGTTTAAGTTCACACTGTCCAATTACAAGTGAGCCAGGGATGTAAACAAAAGTCACATAGACTCACAAGTAGCTTGTTTATGGGACAGAGTTTTGATAACCCTAAAACAAATCTGATTCAGAGTTAAAATGTCAGGCATTAATAGACAGGGTTAGGGTTACACAAGAATAAATCAACAAATACAGTGAGAATAAAATGGGTGAAAACAACATATCATAACAACACAGCCTGACCACATATCTGTTTTTTTGAAGATCCAGCAAATCTTATTTTTGCATCCAGACCTGCCACTTAAGACGTCCTGACATGATCGAATGATAAATCTTTCATTGAGATGACAAATGTAACTATAGTCAAAATCTCTCATAGGAATTGCACTTTATGGATTTGTATATATCTCTGCTCTCTTCCTCCCACAGTTCGGAGGGCATATGAACGCACTCTGCTCACGGCCGGACATCCTGGGTCGCCTGGGCCGTCACTACTTGGCGAGTCCCGATTCGGCGACAAGACTGAGGATGAACCCGACGACCCGGCGGACGCTAGAGAAGAACCGCCAGCCGAAGCTGAGCCTCCGCCCGCTAGCCAGCTACAGGACGCTGCTGATGCTTCTGCTGCTCTACCTGCTTGGAGCCCTCTTGTCTTTGGGCCCCATATCCAGCACTCTACTCATCCTCGTTGGGGGCTTCCTCCACGGACTCTTGATGACGCTGTTTGGAGACAAACTGAAATCACACTAGCCGAGCCGTTCACTGCAGGGTTCCTACACAAAAGTACAGATAATTAATTTGATCATTTCCAGCTCTTAAAAGTTTTGGAATTTGATAAAAAAAAGTCTGAAAAAGAACGGGGCGGGGTTGTCGTTTGGTTCCAATAAACACATGACTAATAATAATGCAATATTTTATAGATCCCTGTAGGGAAATTCTCTTTTAGCTTGTCTCCCCTCCACAGGGAGGTCAGAGGTCAATGCCAGCTACAGAACATCAGCACTGGATCTTGTAGGGATTCAGGGTCTTGCTCAAGGACTCTTCAGCAGGACAGATGCTTGCTGATATGGAGGGCAGCCAGATGACACTTTATATGTAGTTATAGACCGTCATTTCACATATTGCAATATTTGTTGTGAAGAATAATCCTGAGATCTAGAGTGATGTGGCCTAGTTTAGTGTAATTACACAGCGTTATTGCAGGTATACATCATTGAACACTAGTTCACCAGTCAAGAAATGAAGGTCTTGGAAATGGAATGTGTGTAGGAACCCTGTCAGTAGCTGAACAGCGATGGACTGGCAGCTTTTTGCTTTTGATAAGAGTACTTTACTGTTTTAAATATGGTTTTTATAGCCTTGTAAATAAATGCAGCTGCTCTATTGGTTTTTGTATTAGTATTTTCAATCATCTGATAAAAGGACCAGTCCAAAATGTTCGGACTTTGACCATGGAATAAATTGACTTGTTTTCAATGGAAGAAGAATGGCAATTTTGTCCAATGCCGTCAATAAATTGTTTGCACTTGTTTGCAGTTCTATTGGCCTCTTTTGTTTATGGGAAATCCCCACCAAAAGCCAAAACCCACACGCTGACAAATATTAGCATTTCAATCTAAAATTGAGTTTTGTCAAGTCACTATCACAAACCATTTTGTCATGAATTATAGCAGTAATCGTTTGATGAACTGTCTTAATGCAAAATAATATGCCGTTCTGCCCAAAGCACTCCTTGTATTGAGAACTGCTACATTATTAAGTATTTCAATAAATGCATTTGGTCATTATGTCTGACATCTAGGTTGGATATGTTGAGAGAGGAAATAAAGAGCCTAACCAAAACGGTACCATCACATTGAATTAAAATTTTCCTTGGTATCCGAATTTTTATAGTATTTTTTTCAGAACTGGTTTAAAATTGGCCAAAAATTGGTTGCAGGGTTGCAGCGAAATACTAAATTGAGTGAAAATGACTTTTTTGAGTTAAGTGATGTTGATAACCACAAGGTTCTCCCAAGGATCAGATCCACGTCAAATAATTCACAAAAGTAATACCTATGAAAAACAAAACGGCCCGCGGTCATTCTTCCTGTAAACGCAGGTGAACGGTAGCTCAGTCAACCTGCACTTAAGGGTGTAGGATGTGGATTGACTTGTCCCTCTTTTATGACTTAAGCACTAACCATCAACCAGAAAAAACATCTTGACAGCAATGCTTGAGTTTGAGATGTAAATGTAAAGTCTGATGTTGAGAAACGCTTGTATGTCACCAGATTTCTGATGATGGTTGTTACTGGAAAGACAATATTTGGTCTCAAATCAGAATAAGAAGTATATTAAGTATACTTGTGTTGTCTCTGTCAGAATCTGAATGGCTTTATTAGCATGACAAGCATACTTGTGTTGCCAAAGCACTCATGGATATTTATAAGAATTTGTATAAAAAGGTAAAAGCAAGTTCATACATGCACAGTTATACTTTTAACAGAACTAAATGTACCAAAATAATTGCACACAAATATAAAGCAATACCTTCCAGGGACTATAGAAGGTTTTTCGAACAGTTTTTTGATAAAAAAAAAAAAATTTTTTTTTTATTAAAACTAAGAAATTTTCACATAAGATAGGGAACATTTAAATAACTTCCAAGCATAATAAAAATTGCAAAATAAAAAAATAAAATATGTTTTGTTTGCAGTGTGAACAGAGACGTTAATGTCTTTCTTTCTCCCTCACATACACACACGCACAAACACGTCCAGTCTCACAAATCGGTAGTTATTTCGGACTACAAATCCCACAAGGCCACTCTCCGTCCTCCGCCGTCATCAACCGTCGACTGTTGGTTGGTGACGCAGCGCACGGTCGCCGGCAAAGAAGTTTGAAAACAAACGTGAAACTTTTTTTTTTAACGTTAACAGTTACATGTCAAGCGGTTTTTCCGTTTGTCTCGTTCTGGCACATTAAGCGGAATCGGTGTGCGCGAGAAGTTAAACCGAGAAGCGGAAGCTAATTCAGGTGAGTCGAGTCCGCCAACGTGCTAGCCGAGCCTGTTTCTGTCTGACATGAGGCGTTAAGCTAGGCTCTCTCTCACACACACACACACACACACCGAGCAGACACTGTCCCTTACTACTAGCAGCTAATACACTGTAGCTGTCATGGCCACCTGTTGGGGTAAGTTCAGTGAACAGGGAGGGAGGGAGTGACTTTCAAGCATGAATTATGGTGTTGAAGGGAGAACAGTAGAAAAGTTAAGCATGTGTGCTCCATCTCTCCATCTCTGTACCTAGGAGCTTGTCTTCTCTTCTCTCCTCTTCTGCCTTCCCCACCTTTTCATAACGGTGTCCCTTGCTTCTCCACCTCTAACGCAGACTGATCATTTGATTTCTTCTCGCTACACCTCCTTTCTCACTCAAGTGTCTATCCTTTCCATACGCCATTCTGATCGTGTGTGCATGGTCCAGTCAGTGAAACATACATGCATAGCTCTGATATTAATTTGATCTGCCATTCTCTCTCTCTCCACTCTGCACCCCACTTCCATTTATTTCCTCTCCTCTCCTCTCTTCTACCCTATTCCCTCTTCTCTCCTCCTTTCCCCATCTCCTCTCCTTATCTCTTCACTCCTCCTCTTCCTCCTGCTGTCTTCCAGGTATGGCTTCGCCAGCAGCAGCTTCCGTAGCGGCGGCGGGCGTTTCGATTCCCGTGGACGCCAAGGCAGAGCTTTCCGCCCTTCTGGACCAATGGGAACAGGCGCAGCAAGGCACCACAGTGGAGCTGGTCTCCATCCTCACCAAGTCAGTAGTCTTTATTTTTTAAAAGCTGTATTCTTATGGTATTTCTGTTTTTTTTGGGGGGGTAGTACACAGTAGAGAGTGACAGGAATCAGGGGAGAAAGAGGGGCACCACAATCGAGCTCCACCCCAGACCTTCTGTCTCTCTGTGGCTCTGGGTAAACTGGATATTTCTAGAGGAAGTGACAGTGTCTCCTCTCTCGCTTCTGCAGAATCTCTGAGCTGATTGAGCGGGAGACAGAGGAGTATCACAAAGCAGACCCTGATCCGTTTGATGACCGCCATCCAGGTAATTATCCATTAAACTTCACCCGTTATCTTCATTTCTGTTCATGCAACCATGCATTTGTTCTGACTTTTTGTCTTTCTTTGTCTGTCTTTGCCTTTCTGTTTTTCCTGTCTCTTTCTTTCTTTCTTTCTTTCTTTCTTTCTTTCTTTCTCTCTATGAATTTAACAGTCCAAAAACGTTTATAAAGCTCACAAAACTTTGTTTGGCTCAGTTTATGTGCCTGATTTAGTGGCTGATGTGTTTTTTTTTAAGCTTCTTCTACTACAAATACCCCAGCCAGGACAATGGATTTGAGCTGAACATGAACCACCTGTTAATCTCAGTGACTGGTTGTTGACTTGGTGACTACTGTGTGTTTTCCCAGGAAGGGCAGACCCAGACTGCATGCTGGGGCACATCCTGAAGATGCTCTTTAGGAACGATGACTTCACTAATGCGGTGAGGACTGCTGGGTTTTTTCGTGTATCATAATCTGTGGTCTGCGTGGCCTTCGTGCGTATTTCTCAAAGTATAATGGAAGAGTTTCATTCCTACTCTGACAGAGTGATAGCTGGCTCACTATTGATTTTTTAAAATGTTATATCTTGAGGTATCTTGAGCTCTTAACTTTCAAAATAGTAACATTTTAGAGGACGTAACCACCTGTTTCCCCCTGTTCATTCATTGTTATTTAGGTCCTGACTCCTGTTGACAATTTACATGTATGTGTGGTTTTCTGTTGAAAGAAGGTAGTCCGATTGGTCAGTTATTCATCCATTCTTTACAATATATTATGAAGTAGCATTGAGAGAGCCATGCACATTCCTGCAGGCTGTGCTCAATGTCATTACACACAGGTATTACTCTGTCGTTATACCCCTGCACACCCCTTGTTGAATGCATACTTATAGAGTGAGATGTGTTTTCTACTGTCTACCACTTGTCTCTGCTGTCATTTGCATAGAAACCTTGCAAGACTTGATTTATCTCAGTTAAAGTGTCTGATTTAAAGGTCCCATATTGATCCATTTTCATGATATGACAACTATACTATTGTTCAGGATAATAATATTCTTCATGATGTTTTGCAAATTCATGTAGTTTAGTCAAAGTCCTTGAGTGAATTTGAAGACTCAGTCCTCAAAGGCGGAACAGTCACAATACTGGAGCCTGATTGGCCGACAACACCAGGGGCCAGATTCACAAAACCTTTCGTAGGAAAAAATACATAGGAACTTTCTTAAGAAACAGTTCGTAAAAGTATTTGTAAGTGGCGATGTAAATGAAACCCATTTATGTTCTAAGCCGTATGAGATTGTGCATAAAAGTTTGCCTGTAATAGGCTAATAAATATAAAACTTCTTTATTTTGTTCTGTTCAGTTATTGTGCGTGTGATGTTTTTGCATCAGCTAATGGGGATCCTAATTAAATCATAAACCTATAAGCACGAGCATGCTTCTAACAATCAACTGACAGTGCCTATATCCGACATAGCTAGCAATGTCTGATAAACGATCCAAAAATTTAAACAAGCAAGAATTAGAGGTGATGGTTGTAGGGTTGTCAAAAGTATCGATACTATCGAAGTATCGAGATACCATATTTTTTGTATCGAAAATATTAAGTATTTTAAAAGTATAGAAAGTAGCTATTTAACCTATCAGAAGTCATAAATGCTCTTATAAACTCTAAAATGACTATATAGCTATGTGACAGGGCAGCTGTCTGCTCGCTTGCCCCCCAGCTAGGAATCGAGCGTTGGAATATGACGTTATTGATAACAACCTATAGTGCGGAACTGTGTAAGCTGCATCGCATCTATGACACTGTGTCCTGGTTCTAATGCAAACAACCTTTCCTTTTCTGCATCCGATGCGCTGTGTGATTCAAAAGTTGTTTATTAAAACAACATTCTCCTACACTG
>OMLI01034194.1:0-10432 GCA_900302605.1 Rondeletia loricata
ACTCCATCTCAGGTTGAGACACAACAGGCCTGAGTTTGGCAATATTCCTCAGTTGGAAAAAGCAAGAACAGGACAATGATTTAACATGCTGGTCAAAGCTCATAGCCTGGTCGAAGTAGATACCTACATTTCTAAGGCTAGACCATACAGAGGAGGAGAGGGAGCCAATACACTGTTTAACCATGGGAACCATACCATCAGGGGCAATAATGAGGGCCTCGGTTTTGTCTGCATTTAGCTGTAGAAAATTGTTTGACATCCAATCCTTAATGGCAATTAAACAGTCATGTAAAACAGCCAACTTGTCAGAATTACTAGGCTTGAAGGAGACATATAATTGTATGTCATCTGCATAACAATTATATGAAATACCCTTAAAGCGACTAATAATCTGGCCTAGAGGTGACATATTTGCACTTTTTCAACTCTAGTGTACTTTTTACAGTCACGTAAAATTGCCTCATACAGTAGCTGAAGCAGTGTACTGCTGTATGATTAAATCACTGCAATCTCTGTTATTATATCTCTCTGTGAATCCAGTGAGTCAAACTGCTGATAGGGCAGCAATAATCACCTTGCTGGGCACACCACTCTGTGTGGCATCTTAATGAGCTGGCCTGAGTACAGTGAGGCAAATTATAACTTGCCAAGTACAGAGCAAGTTGGGACCAAAAGGCCAATTATTCCTCAAACTTGGACAGCAACTGCTCGATGCAACGGTAACCAAGATTAGCAGCCACTGAGGTGCAGCCCTTAATTTCGTAGTAGCACGACAGCTCCAATATGTCCAATAAATCCAGGACTCCAGCTGCTGCAGTGCTCAGGTAGTCAATCTATGGGTCCAGAATTCAGCTCTCCCCTGACATTCCCCGCACACCCTCTGTATACTGCAGCATCTCATACATCACTGCTACAAATAGGGCATACATATAGCGAAATGAGAGAAAGCAAGAGAGATTGGGGGAGAGAGAGATTGAAAGTACGGAAGGATGAATGAGGGGGAAAATACCCTATACTTGTCCATCATGTACGATTAGGCTAGGGAATGCAAAGGGAGGGCAATGCAATCTAATATGACTGACCACAAAAAGAGATCCCTTAGAGGACCCAGGAGAAAAATATTCAACCCAAAGATGGATGGTTTAGAGTTGAGGCTTGATCTAGCCCCTGCTCCTCATATTTCCCTGCTATGCTTATGTACATGTGGAGTTCAAACAAGATTTACAAGCGCATCAGTTGCAGACTGTGTGCAGTCTACTACTGAGCCAACCTAGAGTACCACAGGAAGCCCAGAAAAAAGCTTGTTCTGATCAAAGCAATAAAGGCTGATATGCTTATCATGCTGTGTTGATTATACAAACTAGAATTTTAAGAAAGCAAAAGATTTGCTTCTCTCATTCCATGTAGTGTTTCCAATTTGGAACTAACAATTTGAAAAAACAGTTCAATCAGTTCAGTAAAAGACAACTACAATGCAATATGATGAGATCCAAGGAGCTAATTAGCACTTGTATACCATGCTGAGATGGAGGAGCTGTGGTGAACAATTGTTGAGAAAGCATATTCTGTTGTGTTCTCATTAACATGACTGGGTGTTTCTCTGTTTCGGTGAGGCAGAAAACTATGTAATAGGCCTGGGCAATGTCTTCTATATCTGATGTACGTGATGTGTGGGAACTTGCCGCTTCAGTTGTTACCTGTCGGTGGAGGAAATAACTGTCACTCTCTGGTGATTTAATCTAACAACCCCAGTCATGTAGTTTTTAAGATGTTACACTATGCTGGGCTTGAGCTACTCATCTTGTGAGGTGGAGAGTTTCAGCTGTGACTGGCCGAAGGGGAAATCATGGGAGGAGAAATGACTTTACATTGAAGTGCCAACAGCAGAAAGAAGAACAGTGACGAGTGGAGAGCAGGTATACACTGTTGAGTGAACAGAGCATGCAGTGCTAAAGAGACGTCTCACAGCAGCGAAACCCCTCCCATGAGCAACAATCATTGAATTGTGCTCAGCTCACCATGACCACAGACAAACAAACTGCTCGCCACTAATCACAGCAACAGCTACTCACACTGCATAGCTAAAGAGATGATTAATCTGCTTTGCTGAATGCCCTAGAAAAGCCTCCCCGTCTCCAGCCGCCTCAATCTGTTTGTGTATAGAGATGATCTTAGATCTAGGGCTTTTGTTTGCTGAAGCACCTGCTCCCTAGAGCCACCCGCATCGCATAGTGCTGCCTCTGGCTTCCCACTGAGGCGTTTGTCCACAGCATACAGTAATTGCAGCGATCTGCCAAGTGATTAATTGCTTAATAAGTGCCAAGACCACTCTGCGGTGCACTGTGCTGCTGTGTCAAAATTATCGGCTCACCACAAAGTGTTTAACAGAAAACAAAGGACACAAATGCAGATAAAAGTAAGAGGAAACTAAACAAAGGGTAATATGAACAAGAGATGCTGAAGTACATCACATTCTCCAAGAAATAGCACATCTGCCAGGAAATAAGCTTGAGTCTGGACTGAAGAGGAAATAAGGAAATGCGTAAATGTACAAAAGCAAATGGAGTTGCAGCAATGCACTGTGCAGCACAGTTTTAACAGCAAAAGTGCAACAAGAGATTTTGTTGTTCACGATAATGTTGTGGTACAGAAAAACCAAAACAATCCTGCTTAAAAATTTTTTGGGGGGAATATTGATAATAAGCTTGATATTAACCTTAAAGCAGGTTCAGGATCCCATCCATGTTGTCAAGTTTCCATTCATTTGATCTAACATATTGATTAATTGGATTTCTCAGCCTGCCAAACTCCTGTCCAGTGCTCCATCCAATTCCTCCCCTGAAGGCTTTAATAGAGTTAAATTTTTAACTGACACTTATCTTACAGTTCCCAGGATTCATTCTGTCACATTGAGCATAACATTTCCTTCAGCTAACTAATTACACTGCCCATCAAAGCAGTCAGACTACTATCTATCTGTCTGCCTGCAGACAATGAAGGGACTACATGGGTGACCTTGACAGGTCTGATGTCATCTCTTTTGGCTGCTTCAGTTCTCCCGTCTTCCCTCCAGTCCTTGAATGGTGAGAATGAGCTGTAAAGGAAGAAGTAGTATTAATTATGCCTCTCCAAAATAATGTGATTAATACAACTTTATGAATGCAATGGGCTGAATATCAGTGATAAAAAATGAGGATGGATCAAAAATGCCCACAAAAACAACAGAACATTTCAGTATCAGGTTGGCTTTGTTGGGTTGGCTGTTTTCAATGAATTTGAATACACGAGGGAAATATTTTCAGTCATTGTGCATCACTTTGGCAGGCAGGTAGCAGATGATTCATTCTCTTTTTACTCCCACCCTGGTGTTTTCAAAATTTATTACAGGATTCATAGCAATACAAAGAAAGTAGATGATGTATAATAGTGCATTTATCCCTTGCTTGAATACAGGCAGTAAATCAGGGTCTGCTTGGCTTCTTAATGGTTTCATTTGGATGGGATTAAGCCCCGCATTCCTCCCTGTCCTTGGAGATTTAATCGGAGAGAGTTCAACCACGGGGCCGGAACAGAATCAGACGATGACCAGCCTGGGATTACACTGGCGGATGTGGACATCTGATGTCAGGAGCAACCCTCATTCTGACTCTTTTTTTATACAAATATCATCTGCGCAGGGAAAGCCCTTTGACTAAAATACAGAGATGGTGCAAAGGAATTCTATTACTAGGAGGCACTGAAATATGAATATGTGCCGCCAGGGTGTCTCTCAGTGCAGTCGAATTGTTTGCCCACCTCCTAGCCTCCATCTGGCCCTCACTGGATTACTAACATGAAAAAGTCAAAATGTTTACAGCCACCCAAGAGACAAATCATTAACTTCAGATACCTTCTATGGGATCAAAACCAATGCACCCGATTTTGCAGTCATGCAGCGGCACAAATGTAAAATCTATACTCATTATGGGTGTTTTCAAAGCTTTCAATGCCATACATGAATCTGAATCATCTAATATGCTAAAATGCAATTTGTTATGTTTGTGTCGCAGTGTGGAGCTGGACTTCAAGCAGCAGGAGGACAAGCTGCAGCCCCTGATGAAGAGACTTTGCCCCCTGGACAGCCAACAATGCCCTGCTCTGCCTTACTCCAATGAGGTGTTCACCTCCACCCCGAAGCGCAAGTCCAAGACAGAGTCCAAAAAGCATGCCCGCTGGAAACTTTGGTTCCTTTGAGGAAAACACTAAGGCTTTAGACATGGTATTTTACTGGGTACATGAATGCCCCTGTTTTTCTCAAAATGGATGAATGGAATATTCAGAGGGGGTATTCCACCCATGAGAATGGATAACGACAGAAACCAGTAGAACCATTCAATTGGGATTCTGAGTTGGGACTGCACTGGATGTCAATAGCAAAAACATTTTATTTTCTAAATCCTGTCAAACCTTCATTTTCTGGCATGTCTGCTGGAGAGGATCAACTTACACCTGCAAAAAAAACTAGGTGAGCCTTGGGATACATTTTTGCATATATCTTTAAGATGTGTGAAGATGTATGTTATTTATTTACTGGGTAAATGCACCTATCACTTTTTATTTATGGATTTATATTGCATTCTCCAATGCAATGCATGTTTGGTCTTTTTCCCCCTTAGAGCATATTGCTTGGCAACAAGAGGAGCTGCCATGTGGAGGGCCTTTTACATACTTTGAGTGGACATCAGCCCCACCTCCAGCAAAGCACAAACATTTGAATATTGAGGGGAACATGCATAAAAGACAAAGTACAGTACAGGACAATATGGCAGCGTTGTTCTCACAGCGTTGTTCTCACATACCCGTCTATTCTCTGTTCTTCTTCCTCATCTGTCTACATAACTGCTCCGTTTCTGTCTGTCTGACTGTATGTCTGCCTCCCCGCAGGTGCAATCCTTTAATGCAGAATCTTACGGGCTAAATCAGATTTTTAACAGCATATATAATGTTGCATTGTTTCCATACAAGAGTTGACTGAATTTGCTGCTGTTTTGATTACCTCTAAGGCAGAGTATTTTCTATGATTACTTAAACAGTGTTTTGTTGAATTTCCAACAAAAATTAAAGGATATTTTGACACTTCTCTTTGAGTCCACTAAGAGTTGGCCTTGCCTTTCACTCATGCATTCCCTCACTCACAGCAAAATTACATGTTGTAAAGTCATGAACGTAATAATTTTTTTTAACGGAATATGTAAATTTCATATTCAGTTAGATAAAAGTATCACAAGCAGTGTTGTTAAGTAATATTAGATAATATTGATTTAACTTGCCATTCCACTGTAAATTCCATTTTGTAAAATGAAATAACATTTGTTCCTACCACGATTATAGAGCATCAAATACTGTATCTGTCTACCAACCCACACAAGCGATTGTGCACTGAACTTGCAAGAGTAGAAGGGCTATATATTTAGGGAGTAGGGCAGCAATCTTACAGCAAGAAGACTTGTAGCCACCAGCTTTGGGTAAAATACAAAAACACTGATGTAGCAATGATACAAAACTGGCACGCTATTACACCATAGGTATTTACTGAAGCAGCTATTGTGTAGGTTATGTTCTTGATACAAATGGACCTACCATCATTAGATTACACATCAGATGACATTATTATGTTTTCTGGGTCACCAATTTCCATGCAAAGATCTGTACCTTGAGAAAGTGCATTTCAGTGATTATGTGCAATATTATGCATTTTTCTACTGTTTTTACCTCACAATTAAAACATTTTGAATTGAAGGAGATTCAGTGTGCTCCTATGTCTATTGAATGGTTCAAATGTGCAATGTGACACAACAACACCTGGTGTTTTACAGCTTTTGTGCTTTGTTGCAGCAGAGTTGGGCCATGGGCAGAGCTCAGCAGTAGTGCTGTTGAGCTCCTCCTCCTTTCTTCTCATGTGATGAGTTCTCAATAGCACTACTTTATTTATTAAATCAATTAATTTGTTTTGTAAATAGTAATACTAGTAATAATAGTAATTAAATAGAATATCAATCACAACATGATCAGACATTGCTATAGTAAGTGATAAAAAAAAGGCCATATATAGCATGAATAAGGAAGTAACAAAGTATTAAGTAAGAAAATAAACATAAAAATATCAATGCAATTGTAATTAAAATAATTAAGTTACTAAGGTAAATGCATGATCAATGTAGACCCACAGGTGTACTGATATATTCAGTTTTTGCAGATTTCAAATTGTAGTATGAATACAATACAAATACACTGAGTATAGTCCCCCTCTGATGTAGCATATACTGTAAAATGTTGACAATTATTTCAAAGGAAAGTGCAATGTAAATTATTGAGTGACATCAAGGACTTTGTGGCAGAAGTTAGCAAAACTGTCAATAGTCAAAACACTCAATGTAAGAAAAGAGTCTCTCCAGGCTGGTTTCATCCACCCCTGTTAAAAGTGTAGTGCATAGCAATATACTATATTATGCAGCATATTATAAAATACAGTGTTTTAAATTTACATTTCAGGTTTTATTGATGCAGGTCACCTCTGAGATCAGTGCTTTGTGGGTGTTGTCACGGACACTCTTGAGGAAGATCATGGGGCTGGATCCACCAGTGCCGGTGGCATCCAGCGCAGTGCACACACCTCTGAGCGGGCAACCCATGGCACTGGCACGGTTACTGGGCACAGTGACGTACTTTGCCACGACGCAGAGGTGGTAACTCCGTAGATCCTCCATCGCTAAAACACAGGAGTTGTAGGCCTGGCAGAGAGAAGGGCTGGAGCAGGACAGGATGAACTCTCGCAGAGATGGACAGGCAGACAGAGTTTCTATCAGCTGGCGGTGGGCAGGAGGCATGTAATCCCTCATGCGTGTCAGGAAGGCCCCTAGATAGAGCGAAGTAATGAAGAGAACAGAAAAGAGACCTTTCCCCGAAACATTCTCTGTCAGAGCAATCAAATGACTGCTCAAACACATTGCGATTCATTCATGAGAGGCCCATGGGTATCTGAGGAGGTCAAAGGTTGAGGGAAATGCAGCTTTACCTGAGTCATCCTCATGCTGGATGCACAGCAATGCATCAAAGCATTGAATGGCTGAACTCTGGGCTGCACTTCCGCCTGATAACAAAATTGGCTCGTTGCTCACACCTTCATACAGCAGCCCACCTGGAAGCATGGGGTTGTCTCGCCACCTAAAACAGCACAGACCACATGCTGTAAGCTTCCTCTGTATAGATGGACATGCAGGGGCATTAAGAACCACTATCAATATATGGTGCCATTTTACATTACATTTACATTATACATTTTAGGCATTTATTTTGTAGGCACTCTTATCCAGGTCAACTTAAAATAAGTGCAGCAATACAATACGGTACAATAGAAGGGATTTTTAATGCCCTATCATAGTGGGGGGGAAAGCAGATGAAGAGATAAAGATCGAAATCATTAATAGTTTGAATATGCAGGACATAGTAACATCCCTCAAACTCACCCTGAGAAAAAAATTCTCACTGTTCCATGAAAATCAGTAGGATCCACATGTTCTGGAAAGAGCAGAAATGAGGTTAGTGTAATTACCTTAAATTTACATCAGGCAGATTATGTAAATGAATACAATAGAAATTGGGTTAGGTTTGATTCAAACTTACTGTGCATGAGTTTGAAAGTTTCCTTCATCTTCTTCAGCGACAGGGCCACTTTGAGGAGACCCTTCTGTATGCTGACGAGGTCACAGATCTCCACAGCATGCATCACCTCCAGAGCCCCCTGTGAAGAGTTCAGAGATGAAAACCAATCACAAAGAGAAAAAGAGGTACAGAAACAGTTAACATGAAAAGAGGAAGAGTAACACCTGAGCTCCCAGTACTTACCTTTATGCCTGAACTGGCAGCCATCTCAACCAACAATGAAACTAGGAGAAATCCCCTACAACTCTCACCACCAGGGAAAGAGAATAATAAGTCCATGTTCCTATATTTAAAAGCATATGAACAAAACATCACATGAGTATCAGACATGGAACTCATGTGAATGTGCATTTGAGAAATTCAAATCGGAGTGAATTAACAGGTTTTCTTGTACTACTCACCCAATTTCCATATTCCTGAAATAAAAATGATAGAAAACAGTAATAGCAGGTTATTCTCAGTCCTCAGTGAAGAAAGAAATAGTAATTTTTCTATGTGAATGATTGAAATGTAGACATGCAGTTTTATTGTAATGTTATAACGTTATACAATGAAGGTCTGTGGACTATGGATATTTAGGCAAGATGAGGCAATAAAAAAAACATTACTCACCCTGTGGGATCCCTCAATTTCCAGTTGGCCAGGACTAAGTCTGCATAGGTCAGGATGGGTGGAAGGCCGAGCTTGCGAGACACCAGCCAATAGGGCAGGGCCAGGGCTTTTGGGAGAGTCTGCCGATCACACAATCACAATCACACAACCATGACAGCAATCAGTAACCTTACATCCTGGTGCGCTTGCCTGACAGGGGCAAGAGAAAAAACAAGCAAGCAACTCTTGAATTATGTAAGCATTCCTGATTGCATTCTTCTGAAAAAGTGTAGACTGCAATGTAGGTTTTACCTCAGTGGGTGCATGTTGTCCTTCCTGCCAGACATAGCCCATGGTGATGAACCCCAGCGTCAGGTGAGCCAGCCTGAGCTCCCGATGGCTACTCAGGAGATGGGGACTCAAGACCGGCATCTGGGTTGGGATCAAATTGGCACAAAGTTTTAGTTTTGAATATTTCTATTTTCAGGAACACTGAAAGTCACTAAGGCCTCCACAAACGAAACACCCTAATTCCAATAGCATTGAGTGTTTGCATGTGGGAGGCTTTGCTCATTCTCACCTTGTGAACCAGATCCCGTAGTTTACGTGACTCAATCAGATGCGTGAGATTATTTGCAGAGTCCATCCATACTCGATAATATTCTGGAAGGTTAGCCTAGAAAATAATATGAATAAAACGACTTGTTCATTGATTCAATCTTGAGTGTTTTTGCATGGGGACTTTTCATGCAGGGTGTAATCACTAACATCATCAGTTCATGTCAGGGAATGACTGATGCTATTAATCAGACAGTAAAAAACCATTAAAAAGAAGGGGCTGCTGGGGAACTGAGAAAATTAGCTAAGCAGAAAACTCTGTGATACCCAGATGGGAAATAACTGCATGATCACAGACTTTTTATAGAGAAATAGGCCTTGGTTGAATGCAAATATTTTTTAAGACTTTGTTATTATTGAATTCTACAGCTAAAAATTGAATCATTCAATTCAATGGGCGTGAAATAATTTGGAGTTGCAGGAGCGGAAGGAAGTTGGTGATTACAGGTTTTACAGTGTCGTATAAGTCCATATTCTTCTCATAAGCTGTCAACACATTTTCCACTGTACAAACGAATATGAAACAACTAGCAGCCATTTGTACTACATGTACATACAAATGTTTCCTGAGACTTCAAGGACTTGGTGTTATAAGACTATCCAAACCTGGCATTTAAAATGTCATCTAGTTTCTGATCGATTCAGTGCTTCACAGTGAGCAGACCCAGTTTCGTGAATGGGTCGATAGAGACTTGAAGAGACAAGTTGTAATATGATCACACCTCACAGCTCTGCCTGCACTGTAGTGAGCTGTGTCAATGACTGTCTATATAATCCAACTCCAAAACAAACATAGTTATCAGTTTCAACCGGGTGGGAGGTGGGGGGGTCATGTGTGCTGTTAACAAAATAGTTCAATGAAGAAAACACTGACAAAACATGACAAACACTTTCTCTGCATATGACAAAAATCACAAGCTTTATATATAGCTATGTATAGTATTGTTATATCATGAAAGGTGCCCTGTAACCTGTTTCACATTTGTGTTGATCAATATATGGCATAAAATGTACACAATGTAGTGAGAGTAAGCGTCTTAAAGCAACACTAAAATTTGGTAGAGGTTTGGGTTGTGTAGTTACCTTGCCATGATGTAACTCCAAATATTGGCGAGATATCTTCAATAGTTGCCCCGTAGCTTCAAACTTGATAATCCACTTTTTTTTCCTCTCTCCCCCATACACATGCATTGCACGGCGAAACAGGTCTCAAAGTCACACTTCTAGCACACAAACGAACGCAATCAAAACCTGATACAGCGTTTTTGGGAAATAAAAAGGTAAACTAAAAAGGTCAAGGACCGAATCACCTGTTTGTATATTGCGCGTGTAAGAAACGACCAGCTGATTGGTCCAAATGTCCACACCAACCAAGCCGGCTGAATAGGGGATGAAGAAAATAGTACCTGAATCGGGTTTTGTTCTTTAATACATTGGCAGAATCCGCTTTGTTCACGTTCGTTTGTGTGCTAGAAGTGTGACTTTGAGACCTGTTTCACCGTGCAATGCATGTGTATGGGGC
>OMLI01034195.1:0-16204 GCA_900302605.1 Rondeletia loricata
AGTCATATACGAGGTTTTTACCCAGTCTAGATGGGTTGGGCTCCTGAGTCCAGTCATATATGAGGTTTTTATCTAGTCTAGTTATTATTAAAAACTAGTGGTTTTGAGTTGTGCCCCCTCAGATTTTTGCCTTGCATGACGCCCCTGCTGTGGTGTATTGTTTTGTGGACCTTATGGCACCATCCGTACATTGCCATAGTTCGTTGCTAGTAGGGAAAAGTAGCTTTGGTGTCTTTGTCGTTATTCACGTCTTGCTCGTTGCTTGAAGAAACAAATTCTAATGCTTCCGCCGACCAGACGTGAAATGGCCAAGCTGTGGCTGAAGATGATGTCATGATGTGACGATGTGATGATGTGACGATGTGATGATGTCACGATGTGATGATGTCACTACGCCCAAATAAGGTAATAGCATCATGCCCATATAAGGTAATAGCATCAGTCAGTCACTCAGTCACTGACATTTGGGGTTCTAGGGCTAGACTCATCGTCCAGCCAAAAATAAAGATGTGATTACATTTTCAACAAAGCCTCACAGTGTGTGATTGGATCATTTCTTTATATGGAGAATAGAGCATATTTACACATCCAGTTTCCGCCTATGAAGGCATCAATCCTCATGAAAACAATATATATATTTTTTACATAATGTCTAGATTAGACATGTCAGATTTAAGAATTTTATCTCAAAAGCTTTTTGATTGTTTGATGTTGTTCACACATTAACTAAGCACAAACAAACCACATATCATACCACTGCTCGGTTAGCTCAACATGCTCATGACTTGCAGTTGGATACAAAGATTGTGAGTTCAAGTCCTGGGTGGTGTTTCAGAAATGTGACATTGATGCAAAACTGGCTTTATCATGTGAACAAGGTTACATTAATGCAACTGCCTATGTTGCCTTAAGTGCAATGTACTCTGCTTGATGCAGTACATGCCCTGGAAATGCTGCTTGCAGCTTTAATTACTGTTATTATTGCCAGATACATTTAGTCATATTTGAGAACATTTATTGTCAAAGTGGTGAGCAATTAGTGTGGAAAGAAATGTACAATCATATGATAAAGTAGCCAACCATATGAAAAGTTCCTTGCAGAGATTGAGGAAAATGGGTCTGTAGGTCACAGATCAGCCCCTGTCCGCTCTGAAATGTTCTGCTGGTTGAGCACCTTTAGCCTCACCTAATCAAGTAATCAGGAAAGGCAGTCTGCTATGCGTGACGTGAAGTACAAACAACGATCTCATTCACTTCACTTCTATCCCACTTTAAATGGTAATTACGGTTCAGTCAAGCATGCAGAAATGGGAGTGAGATGGTGGTTCAAGATGTTACGAAAACAGAGGTCACTGCACATACATGACAGTCATTTTACAAAAGATAAAAACAGAAGGTCCGTTTTAATGCTATGGTACGAAACAAGTTCTGGGGGGGGGGTCAGCAAACGTAGTTTTGATTGGCTGAATCAATAGGCCTCCCTCAGGCAAGAAGCTATTCATACTAAACATGTTTTTTCCAGGGAACTGAAGTGTTCCCTTTAATAACTGTGCTCTTGTATAGGAATTCATCCATGCCTTGAATGCAGCAATAGATATGTATAGTGGAAGCTGAATGGATGGATGTAGCTCACATTTTCTAAGTGTCTTTTTACAGTAGCGTTGTTATTTAGCCTACATAAATGTTTATATTAGCTCAGGCCAGCTTGTAAAATGCAAACAGGAATATACTGTACAGCAGACCAGTGATCACATACGACTGATGGTCGGTTTCACTCAACACCAATAGATGGCAGTAAGCCCTTAAGAGATACTCACTTCCTGCTCTTATTAAAACCTCCCAGATTTGTATACAAGCTTTCAGAAAGTAGAAAGTGCCATTTTGAGAAACTAGAGACACAAGTATCAGACACAAGTATTTTCTCTGCCTCAGTCCCTGGAGGATTTGTTTGCCTTTTGGTTTTATTTAGTCTTTCTACAGGACATGAAACAATTTGGGAGACTGACACGCCAGCGGGGTGAAACACGGCTGCTTTTGAGATTGTGTATGCATGCGTGAGAATGTGAGTGTGTGTGTACGTGCGTGTGTGTGTGTGCAGTGGTGAATGGCAGTGATGCCCCCCTCCCCTTTCTCAGCACCATCTTGGTGGGACTGTTCTCTGCTTGTCACCGGTGCTGCCTCGCCAGGCTGTCTAACATGCCACACACACACACAGAGCTCCTCCCTGCATGTCACAGTGTTCAGACACAGAGCATTGCTGCATATTGAAGAAGGCTCAGGTATAATGAGCTGAGCATGTTGTGGCCTGCCACATCTGCCTGTTCTTTTGTTTGTATCCCTCATTTTTTGGCAATCACATATACTGCTGGATATAGATATACCTACATGAGCCTGTTTTTCCAAAGCTGTACCTCCTCCCAGGATGCCTCAAGGTGTGAAAGTCGGCGGTGCTGCAAGACTGACGGGGTTTAATTTGTTATTTTCTATCAGTGACAGGGAGTCCGGAGGTGTCCGTGTTACCGAAGTCAGTTTTTGCTGATGTTCTTTACCTGTTGTCATTTCATTACACTGCAGTACAGCTGACAACATATTGGCAAAATGAATAAATAATGTTCTTTAACCTTGATTTAGCAAGGTTAAAGCAAGGTTAAAGCTGCTAAAGAGCAGGAACACCCTGCTTCACATGAATACCGTTACACTTATTCTCACTGGGAGCTGCCCAGTAAAGCCACAGTCTTCTACTCTTGGCCACAGAGTAGCTCCACTGGAGCAGCTGTGGGTTCAGTACCTTGCTCAAGGGCACCTCAACAGCAGTTGTTGAGGGAGGCATTCACTTTCCTGACCCACATTTTCCTTGCTGTTCTGGGGATTTGAACCTTTTCTACGCTCCCTGTACCCCACCAACAATGAAGATGTGAAGAATTGGATGTAATTTCTGCTTTATTGGACAGTAGTGGAGAGAGACAGAAAAGACGAGTGAAAGAGGAGGGTGTCATGCAACAAAGGTTACAGGCTGGACTTGAACTCACAACTTCATGAGCACGGGGCATTCACTTTAGTCTACTGATACGTGTGGAGTGCCATTATTATTATATATTATAATTTTTATTTATGTGTCACATTGCAAGAGTTGTGCTATAACTATATAATTTCCCTCAGTGACATTGAAAACTGCGTCCAGGAGAGAAAATAGAAAACAAGAACCTCGACTTTTTGGAAATTTCTATCTCAGTTGGACTTCCTGCATGAAGTGCCAGGGGATGCCAGGGGAGTTGTGGAGAGCAATTATTCTGGATTTCACACTGCGGCTTTGGTCAGTAAACATGACTCACTGCAATGCAGAACTCATCTGAATAATGCTGTCAGAAAACAGAGGGGGACAGGGCAATGGTTCCTTTGAATGGGAAGAGAGGGACTTGAGATAATTACTGGGTTTTCAGCAGAAAGACTAGCCCTCAGACGGTGCCATGATGTGCTGAGCACAAATGGCAAACGGTTTTTGTTTTCAGCAATTTGCAAGTGATATCTGTATGCTTTGCATTTCAAGCAGCTCATTGTGTCGCAGGCCAGTTTCATGTGCTGCGCTGCTGCTGTGATGTTTATGGCGGAGCGCTCATCTGCTGGGCTTAGCAACCAGGTGAAGTATGGCAATAAGTTGACTCACTAAATGCTGCCAATTTGTCCTTGGCATGGATGGCCTTTAGCCGAACATCCTAAAGCAGTGCAGCCTCTAACCCCAGTGGCTATATTATGGACAACTCAGCACCTCTGTAACAAGGACATTTCACTAAGCTCTTAAAGCCAATCACTGTTGTCTGTCAACTCTTTCAGTCTTTCCCTGGAGGTCACATCCTCCATCCTCATCAGCTTTGTCTTCTGGAAGCAGGCAGCACAGTAATGGGGGCTTTTTAATGTAGTAGCTGGGAACCATTCTAAAACTGTCTACTCAAAGTCATTCCACATGCATAATACTCCTCAATTCAGAGGCGACTTAAACGATGACAACTAGGTTTGGACCTTCAAGGCCATGGCTGCTGTCAGACTGTAAAGGTCCTGTGTCATTTCCATTTCACTTTTCTCATCCTAGACCCCATCTGATAGAGGTCACGATAGTCACAAAGAAAGGAAAAGTCTAGCATTTTCTGCAAGATACAAACACAGGGTGTATAATGTGTTTCTTTCAATAGAAGTCTATAAATGGGGAAAACAATAGTGATCTCAAAAAGTGGATGACTGCTCCAAATGACCCATTTGTGTA
This sequence comes from Rondeletia loricata, assembly GCA_900302605.1. Lineage (NCBI taxonomy): Eukaryota > Metazoa > Chordata > Actinopteri > Beryciformes > Rondeletiidae > Rondeletia > Rondeletia loricata. The sequence goes on from OMLI01034195.1 coordinate 4,259, forward strand.
GCACGTGCTCTTGTAGCAGGTCTTAAGAGATGCACATGCTATCGAATTGAGATAAGAGATGAAAGCGGAGATAGTAGCAAGAAAATTGCCTGGCTGTAGAATCGTAAAGGTGAGCACCACAAAATATGGTGAAATAACTGAAAGGATGAAAAGTGCACTTTGTGCAGAGTGGGTTGAGTGATCCGGTGGTCAATAACAGAACTATCTTCCCTCCCTTAAAGTCCTTCTGCCAGCTTATGGGGACCACACCGAGTGTGTGTAATGGCCTGGCTGTGAGAGTCCAGGGATTTAGTAGCTAACCCTGAGTCAACACTGAGGCTCATCACAAACATCATTACTTTCCCTCAGCCTGTCCTTCTCCCTCTTCAGTGGCCCAGGTCTGCTCGCTGTGTACAGACGACTGGGAGCGAAGGGATGGATGGCCTGGTTTGATAAAGAGTGATGGACTCGAGGGCTGCTGTTTACTGGGAATGTGCTTCGTCTCTGGTTTTGGGGCTCACTGTCCAAACAAAAGGGCCTTAAAGAGCAAGTCCATCATTAGCGTTCCTCTGTCTCTCGCAGCTTGCCTTGCTTATTGAAGAATACTTGCAGACAATTCATGCCCTATTACTTTTTCACCCTTCAAATCAACGCCATAGGGGCTTAACAGGCCACTGCTGGAGCTAACTGTATTGAGTCGGAGAGGAAGGGGGAGGGCTGTATAACCGAGCCCTCCTGGGAACACCACTGCTACATCACAACGCTTTGGCTGTGACAAACCGCACTGATAACTTGCAAATGGAATGAAAGTTTGGATCTCCAGGATGTTTTTAACGAGTCTCCCTGGAGTGTGGCGTAATGACTGTAACTCGGGAATGGAGAGAGAGAGCATCAGAGAGAATCAGAGAGAGAGAGTTTGAGCGTTAGGTCTGCATGCAGCTCTCTGCTTTCCTTTGCCCGTTTATGCACCAGCGGCTCTAGGGACTCAGACAGGCTGTGGAAAGACACACGAAAAAGCCTCTACAAAACTGTTTGTTTTTGTAAGGAATGGCAGAGCAGGGAGGAGGAATCCACTTCATATGAAATAACCCAACACGACGTTCACAGACACATGGCTAAATATTCAATGAAAGCCACTCAAACATATAAAGAATGTTGACATTATCAAAAATATAATTAGCAGAGGATGTTTGGAGGATGTATAATTGGAGAGGATGTTTTGAGGTTGCCACATTTAAACAGCATGAAAAGATTTTACAGGGGGAAAAAATTCTGGAGTTCTGAATATTTTGCAGTTAAAGTGTATATGTGAAATGAGCATTATGTCTCCATATCTAAAATATGAAACGAGCTCCCTTGAAGAATATTTCAGTCCGTATGGATGCTTTTCAATAGAAGGTGTACATACATTTTTTCCTCTCTCTGCATTGTCGAGGAAAAATAAGTGATATCGAAGCAAGGACTGCCAGGTAGCTCCTCTTTTTCAAGACTGACATTTTCCAGTTTCTGAAGGACTTCATTTCATAATTATCTTAACTAGCTCAAGGAAGAATACCGTATTTGATGAAAGTCAGAAAAAGCATATAAAAGCAGATGTGAACATGGGGTAGGGGTGGGGAATCTCCACATTGAACACATTATCAACTATAACCACGGAGGGCCCTTTTACCACTTCCTACTTGTGTTTCATGCCACAGCGCAGCAGGATGGTGGGGTGAATAGGGGGGTTTAACCGGAGGACCAGGGTTCAAACCCCCATTCCACTTAAGAGTCCTTGAGCAAAACACAGATTCCCTACCAGCTCCAGGGTGCTGTTCTGTAGTTGACCCTGACCTCTGACCTCCCTGTGGTGAGAGGCAAGAGAGAAAAGAATTAACCTATGAAGATTAATAAATTATTACATTTCTAACACCACACAGGGTCTGGTATTGGTTTGTTTTGCTGCATTAAATAAATGACACTGATACTGTTGACAGTTGACTGATACTGATAAGAGAAGCACCAAAGCATCTTTTGTACCATTTATCATTAAAGTACATTTGTGGTTTTTCTGTCAAACATTATAGATCACCGTCTTTGCAGTATGTCTCTTCATTACTGTTCCTGAATGAAAATAGAGATTTTTATTTATTCAAATAATTTGTTTTATCTGCACAGAAGTGATATCTATGTGCTTTGGGCCAGTGTCAATATGACCTCAACAGTTTAATTACAGATACAATACATAATAATGTATGTAGCTGGGCATTATGGGAATTTGTAGCACCACCTATTTGCCTTATGTATTGATATGTACGTATATACTCACATATACATACATATCTTTTATTTGCTGTTACCTGTTTTTATTTTGTTTTCCCAGAGTACTTTGAAATGAAGTGCGTTCTAAATAAAATACATTATTATTATTATTATTATTATTATTATATAATACAATTATCAGAATATGTACAGTATACCTGTAACTTTGGAGTAGAAACCTGAATAATGTTGAATAAAACCCAGTTCAGTATCTTTGTAGTCATTATGGGAGCCAGCAGCAACATCCTACATATTGGCCATGCATATAGAAAGCACATGGACACTCATACATTCTCCTGCCGTACTGAGATCCTTTGGTGAATTTTTATGATTTCTACTGAGAGAATATCTTAGCCACCATCTTCACCCTCTACCTCAACAAACACGCAAGCACAGTCCATACTGGAGAAACCCGCTATGGTCGGATCATATTTTAGCGTGTTAGGTTTTGTACAGCATACAAACATAAGCACATACATACATTGTTTCGTTTTCTAGTCATGGCTGGCTCCAAGGATACTATTCAGGGTTTTGTTCAGTGGATAAAAATATGCACTTGTACCAGTTTTCAGGATTGTACTGCAGTGGTGGCTTTATTGCATATAGTCTGTATTACTCGTTTTCGGGCCTCCAAAGTTGAGCTTGTGAGGTGCTGGCATCATTACCTGCTTAAAAACATCATAACATCTATCAGCCTATGACATTATGAGGATGTAGCATGTTTGTACAAGTTGTTTCCTACAGTACCCGAGCGCATGTTCCCTCTTATCCGTGCATCAGTGCACACCATGGGCAAACTGGTCAAAATGGTTCCAATTAAACCGGCTTCATGCTGACATCTAGTCTGTGGAAATATATATGTCCATTAAGTAATTAAATAATGGCGAATACAGCAGTAAAGTGTTAGCTTTACTTTACTAAGGCTTCAAGTTGTATAGAGCCACCGGGGAAAGAGGAGGGGAATAGTTTTGTAGGTCATAACCTATTGGTGCAGCTCAGTGTTGGTATTTGCCTGAACCAGGTAACTTTCTTATCCAAGTGAAAGCTGATTTGTGATACATTTATCTTCACTAACAATTTCTGAGTTGAATGTAATGAGTTGAAATGAATTCAAGGTATTCGGCTGTTGATTTGACTAACATTCCTCGACCCCCTGGTTAAAGGAACCCAAATGAAAGATCTTTAATTTAAGTTGAATGTCTCTATTATTAGTAGTAGCTAGTACAGTGTAATGTTAACTTTCAGCTAAAGTGGTCCTCAGCTAAATTCTTAGCTATTTGGGGTCCACAGCTTTGAGAAAGACCTGTACTACAGAGGTCAGTTCATTTCCTTTATTCAAAAACATGTGATCCAATTGAACCCAAGGCCCCCACTCTGGAGGCTGTGTGCAGCCTGAGGGTGTCCTAAATTTGAGAGTACGCACTTTTATTGAATAATGGAACAGACAGAATGGGAATGGTGGCTGATTTTGCAAATCATTGGTCTTAACGTTCAAAAAGCCTCATCTGGGTATGGCTAGCCTAATTCAACCCAATCAGGTCAAATTCTGATTTTTAGAGCCCCAGTCTGAAGTTTAGTTTTTCCATTAAGTCAACTTACGCTCTACACACTTGCAGCCCCTTAGGAGACGCTATAATAAATGACACTAACAATAACCAACAGAACATTAAATTGCCCTTAAAGCAACAGTAACAAATTCCAGTCTTTTTATTGGGTTAGTACAGTTTGGTTTTTGTTTTTCATTGCAGATCCAGAGATTCTTTTCAGACCGCTGAATTCAGTGAACTACATTAGCTAAAACTGTGTTCAGAACATCTGAAAGGTACTTTGTGCCAATCCAGTACACAGAGTCCAGTACACACCAGATTACGAGTTTGGCATACACATTTAATGAAAGAATATTACTTTTTCATGTATCTATTAAAAACACATGAAGTGCATTGATGTTATGAAAAGATTGAGTGAAAAGGCTTTAAAAAGTGACTTTCCAATCACGACGCACATGTTACATTGGGTTTGCAAATATGAAGAAAAAAAGTTCCAGTCTGACAACCTTCATTTGTTTTTCATTGTTCCCTTTATCGAAAAACATGAAGCATTAAAGTATGATGTTTACCTAAAACCTTCCTTTGTTCACTGGAGTATTTTACCCTCTTTTCCATATCAGCTGCGCCACAGAAGGCCTGAGTCAGCCAAACAAAGATGTCTAAATCTTGTGTGTCTCTTCAACCATAGGATGAGGGATTTGAATTAGAATAACTGTTGCGGCTTGTAAACTGGGTAAATGTGTTGAGAATCAGAATAACCAGCACTGTCGGTGCCTCAGCGAGCACCAACAAGCCCTGATTTATCTCCGCTGGCTGATAGGAGACAGTGGGACTAAGTCATGCAGACGGTGTGTATTAAAACAGCCACACTGTGACTTCATGAACCACAAAAAAAGCAATGGTGGCGGTACATCACGCACACACAGAGCTGCACGGGCATGCATGGACGTGCACACGCTCACACACACACACACACACACACAATTGCAAAGTCATTCATTCACGGCATGGGATGGAATCTGCAGAACAGTGGGCATTTTATCATAAAATGTTTGAAATCATGCAAATGTTTGTCATATTTATGCTCCTCCAAAAGAATTCCACTGGAACTCAAGCGTTATATATTTGTTACGTTGAGTTGAGCTATGCTCGGTAGAAGCTACGGTGCTGATGAGGACGTTTATTTCAAAGGCTGTTAGAAATTTGATGACCGTTCTCCACCGTCAATTCTGCCAAAGCTGAAGACTCCAGATACAAGCTATTTCATTATGTTGCCTTGGCTGCTGAGATCGAAATTCCTCTTCTCACATCTGCATACATCACCCCGATGACATTGCCAAGACCAAAGATATAATGAAAATCTCACTCTATAGCTAGTTTGTAAGTGAAGTATCCAGGGAATGTGTCTGTAAGGCCATTATGAAAGCACACAATGTGAGGGCCGGGGCTGAAAAAAGGCTGTCTTCTTCCTGAAAGCCTGGCAACCGGACAAAATGAATAGAGGAAAATATCACACCCAAGATGAAGATGAAGAGCGAGAGAGGGAGATGTGATAAAAGATGTAGTGCATGCGCTCATCAGCCAGAACCACTATAATAGCTTCCGTGACTATAGAGAGGTGAAACTCCCGTCTCTTTGAATAAAACATCCTCTTTCCAAAGTGTGTGCTTGGAGAGGCATCAATGAATATATCAGGCCTGGCCAAAGGTTTAAAAATGTATACACCCCGCTCTACCCTGTGTGATTTTGATCTCCATTAGATATCAGAGGGGAAATGCATTCTTTCCTTTTAATGTCAGAGATGAAACGATGACTGTATGGAATGGAGAGCCAGGAACAGAAGTCATACTGCGACCCCATACCGAAAGACAAGATCTGACTGAATACACAAGATATTTTTTGTGTGCACTTCCTTGTGCACTGTGTTTATGGTGAAATGAAATTCTTCAGTTCAAACGATAAGCGTGGGGACTTGACCGTTAGCCGCCGTATGTCTCAGTGAAATCCAGCTGAAACCAGACTTCGGCTGGAAACTATGCCTAGTTTGTAAAGGGGTATTAAGTAACCTATGACTACAGCTGAGGAATTGCAACAACATCAACATGTCTCTGGCACAGTCTTTAGAAAATGAAAAATAGATCTAGGCACTCAAATAAGTAAATGGAAGGAAAACTAAATTAAGAAGCCTTTAATATAAATCGGCTACATGAATAAAAGCACCAACATGTTTCGACCAACACACCTGGTCTTCATCAGGGCAACAGGTCTCTGGCACAGCTTACAGTGGCCTGTAATTGGCACAAACAATAAAGTCATATTCTCATAATAGAGACAGTAAGCTAGCTAAGAAATCCAACAGAAACCGGGATTGGGAGGTTTTGTTCTAAGACGGTACGGGATGGAAAGTGAGTTTGGAAAGCCAGAAGTGTCTGTACCTGGCAAAGTAATCATTGAGTCATTAGTATTGATCAACAACCATATCAACCCCCACAGAGTATAGTCATTTTGTGCTATGGGGCAGTAAAAATCAGACTTATTGCATCTTCTAAATCACAGGGCTCAGAGAAAGCTGCTGAGAAAAACTAATGCAGGATTTTCACCCTGATCCTTTAAAATTGTGCTGGATGTGCTATCGGTTAAACGTCTTGATCTGATCAAATAAAATTCCAGGTTCACGTACTGTAGCTGACTGTTTACTGGCTTGATTTTCTTACATTTTTAAAAGCCATCTCTTAGTGCAACGTGACCAATTGTATCTTTGTGCAGTCAGAGGAAGGACAACAACCTCAGCATCAGAGATAACAGACAATTCATTGACAAATGCTCTCTATTTCAACACCAGTCTCCACATGGCTGACCCATATACTACAGTAACATTTATAGCTCATAACATCAGTGAAGGGACTTCTTTGATTAAGCCTGGGTAATGTACAAGGCAGAAATGCACTGTAAAGCACTATCGTGCTGGCTCCTAATTGCCTGATGACTTTAATTAAACTTCAGGCTCTTATAGTTGACTAATCGCACAGCCACACGGTTCCCACCCTCCTTTAAATGGTGCTTGCATGACTTTTCGCAGATGTCAGCATTCCGTTAATAGGAAGTGGGTTCAAAAAGGGCCACTTAACAGGCCTCATACACTGTACACAGAAGAAGCCCAAGTGTAGTCAAGTGAGACAATTTGTCAGTGCTACCATTACAATTTGTCACCAAGCAGTTACCATGAAGTATAAATCAATATACTCTCAAACAGCCACCAATTCCATTACGTTTTTCACATTAAGTACCAATTTATTGCACATTACTATTACTCCATAATTCCTCTGTAACAACAAGTGCAAAGGCAATAATATCCTTCCTTTCTGTCTACCAAGGTGCTCATCAGAATTTGTATGCAAGCTCCGTTTGAATGATTCAGATAAAATTGTTCTCCCTGCAGTCCACAGGAAAGGCACTCTGAGGGAAAGCTTTTATTTGCAGAGGTCTGGGAGTTAATGCCTTACTTATATATTTTGTAACCTTTAAAATGATGCCATCTTTGTGACTATTCTGCACACAAATGCATCTGGTCTGCCTGTAACCTTTAGAAAATTGCAATCTAGGGGCTGAAATCATTCAAATTATTAGAACTCATCTAGGACAGTGTGGATTTTATAATAGGTTTTGGTACTGGACAAAAATACACGAGGTACATGAGGTTATATTGGCACAATGTGTGGATAATATACATTCACTTGCTTTTTCAATTTCAGCTACATTTAGCTTAATATATGTTGTACCCTCTGAATCACTAATGCAAGTGAAATGGAAACAAAATGACTGATTACAAACTCTATTGGAAGGTTATTATCAACTTCAAATTATGATGACAGTGAGGAAGATTTTTTTATGTAATGGAAATAACCACCCAATTATGAAATTCAGAAAGTCAAAAGATATTACAGCCTCATTTTTCAATTTTTCAAATCTCAAGATTAATTTGGTCCCTCCTCCCATTAGAACAAATATACAGTACTGTGTAAAAGTCAGAGACCACCCTTTCATTTATTTCATTTCCAGTCAAAATGGCCATTAAGTGCAAATTATTCATTTTTCAGTGTCAGGAAAAAAGCAGGGGTCGTTATCTTGCTGTAGAATGATTTTGTTCCCAATCAAACGTTTTCCAGAGAGTATTGCATGATGTATTAAGATTTGTTTGTATTATTCATGATGCCTTCAATCAAAAACAAATCACCAACTCCAGATGTTCAAACTTGCACTGATCCTCCACCATGCTTGACTGATGGTTGTAGACTTGGTTCAGAGTCTTTCATTGCCTCGGCGGTGAACATACTGCCTTCTGTTACTTCCACACATCTCAAACTGAGACTCATCAGTCCATAAAACCTGACTCCACATCTCAGGTGTCCAGTTTCGGTGTTCTAGTGCAAATGTTCTTCTCTTTTGTCTATTTCCTTTTCTCAGTAGAGGCTCACTCACTTATTTTCCTTAGTGTTGGAGGCTTTTGTGTAATTTTCTGTTAAATATATGTTTCCTGCATTATTGTTTGACATCAAAAAATAAAGAATCTGTACTGAATGGACAAATTGAATGAACGAAAGGGTGGACTCTGACTTTTGCACAGTACTGGAGGAGGACTCCAAGTGCAAAGACTACAATCTTGCATCATAGATGATTTCTATTTTTTTAAAGTGCCAAAGTGGAAATGGTTACAATAAACTTACATGCACAATTCAGTTGTGATACTTCCTGATTCATTAAACATCAAAATGACCAGAGGAGATAAGGTTTTGAGCTGACTTTTTCCTATAATCACCATATTCAAGTAACTCCCCGCCATCACTGGCTTTTCTAGCTGCATTAAAGCTGCACTAAGCAAGATTTTTATTTTAAAATACACCCGTCTTATCAGCCTAAATCAGTAAGTGTGGCTGCAACAGAGAAGAGCTTCCCATCCCCCCTAATTAAGATGCCGTAGATTTGCTCTATTTGACGATTTGCCCCAATTAAATTCCAGTGTTGGGTATGTACACTGGTGGGAAATCTTCTCCACACACAGGAAGTGACAAGTTGAAACTTAAGAGCAAAATACAAAAGTGTCTCCTAAACAGCAGCGAGTGAGCGCTCAGTCCAGAGAAAGCTGGACTCTCCAACGATTGCTGAACCTCTTCACCACCTCCACCCCCACCAGACACTAAGAAGAAGACATTTAGATCCAAGGAGTGTGCTGTTTACTGATGTCACATTACAGGATTTCTGGGTAATGAAGTCAAACTCTAAAAAATTCTAACATTTATCGCTCACTGCTTCTTGGGGCCGCCAAAGTGCGAACTTGCCTAGTGCAGCTTTAAGAAGAAATACACTATGTACAGATGTAGCAATGGCAGAAATCCTACTTTTTACTGCACGGATCACATGTAGCCTATTGGTGATTGACCGATGCGTAATTGCACCAATGTTCCAGCCTGAAGAGAACAATTTGGAAATGAATGAATGAATGTAATGAAAGGAAATTAATGAATGTGTTATATATGTATTGTATGTAGATATGAAAATGAGATCTCCTGATGTCAATGGGACTAACATGGTTAAAGGCCCTATATGTAAATTTTCGGCCGAAATTAACATTCATTAAGCGTTTTTTATTGCCAATGAGTGAATTCTCCGTAACTAATGAGAACTAATGACACCAGCCTTGTCTCTCTCTGTTCAGCCGTTCAGTCTCTATATGAGCAGGAATGTGGAGGACTCGGGCCGAGTTTTCGCTGCAAATTTACCAGATGTGACGTTATGCGCTTTCCCGAGCCTGCCTCTCACACACACACACACACACACACACACACACACGGGGCACGCACGAGCCAGGAGCACGTGTATGAGACTGACTGCAGTTCCCCTAACCGCCACCGGTGTCAGTAAGAGTAACAATTTACATATAGGCCCTTTAAATAAAGGATAAATTAAACAAATAAAAAATATTTGTTTCTATTTTCAGCTGTCAGAGAGCACCCACAGTAACCTGGCAAACAGATCAATAATAATAAGAATCACATATTTTATGGTGCAGCATGCAGGTTCAGTGCTACTGCTCAACATTTGAGAGGGAATAGGCTGCTGTGGCCGCTGCCATATACGGAGGATATGCAGAGTAGGTGCATGATGGGGAACGTCCTTGATAGACACCACTGTAACCATGACCTGTTAATGAACATTCTCCTCTGAGCATCAGGTAAGGTGTGTTACTTCACCACCCGCTGGCAGCCACTTCATTCTCCAAAGTTGCTGTCCCAATTTGCTATTTCTCTGTAATGCCCCTACCAGAATACACTTATAGTCAAGAAATATAATGAATGGACCCTTGCCCCTGCTGCTACTGTTTCTATCCTATCCTGGCCAACAGTAGGAAGGTAGAAATCAGGTTTCACGTGATGTAAAGTAAAACTTGTTCAACTGCGCTCAGCTGAACAAAAGGCTCTGTGATTCCCTCAAGCTGTTGGGCCCTTGGAGGCATGCAGCAGCAGCTCAGTGTGGAAGGTGAAAATGAGCATTGTCCAAGGTGATTATTCCTCTCCAGTCAGTCATCACCAGCACGCCTGAAGAAGAATGAAGCGCATTCATTATTCATAGCATTGCGCAGCTCCTAACATACTGCAGGGACAAATCGCATGCAAGCAATATATCCTACAGCGTGCATTGAGCACTTTTGCATACTTTGCGCTCGCTCTCCGAGGTGTGTTTGAATCTGACAGACAGATGGTCCAGGTTATTGATTTTAATGGGGAGGCTTGGTGGGAGAAATCTGCGGGTGCCATCAGAGACCAGAGAAGCTCCTGCTGCTTAACGTTTTTAGGTCCACTAACCCGCTGAAGTTCTCCGTGGTTTTGCCCTGATTAGACCGAAGTGTATGAAAGATCAATGAAAGACTTTGGGGAGGAATGAAAAACTTCCATCATGGTTGAATAGTTTTGGACCCATCAATTGGACTAGCATCTGACATGCAGTAAAAAGTTGGTTTAATTGGAACTATTTGATAACACATAATCATCACAATATTTAGTCGATTAATTCTCAAAAAGATGGACGCCATTATCATTGCCACCTACTGTACTGTTGCACAGCCAATATGAAATTCTGTTTGTAATTCATGCTCGTCAAATTCGGCTTACTTGCAAAATGATCGCTTCAGGGTACTTCAGTCCTTCTAGATCTAGAATGAATAAGCGTAGAACCATGAATGTGCTGTCACCTTCAAGTTCAAGTTCAAGTTCATTTCGTTATACAGCCCTTCATCACTGGCATGTCTCAAAGGACTTTACAGAGAACGAGCCTACCTAGATCTAACTGATCAACTATCAGTCACAGAACAACATGATGTGATACAGTATGCAACAAAACAAAACACAAGACACAAAATAGCATGTTGGAAAGACATAACCTACTTAGCTGAGCCACCAAGCTTAGACCCTCAGTGAAGGCCAGGTAAAAATAGTGTGAGAAGCAGTCTATAAATATCCAGTGTCTGGGTTAGGGTCAGTCTTAGGGCTGGGGTTAAGGTTAAAAATAGGGTCAGGCTAAGGACAGGGCTAGCCTTACCATAGTCTGTAGAGATGCAGCAAATTGGCAAGTGACACTGTGTTGAACATCTACTTTTTGTAGAGTTAGTTGAGTATCAACATTGGGCTGTCCAAATAAAGTGTTACCAAGAAATTTAAGAAACCTTGGGTGGGCCAAGTCAAAGAGGGATCCCCCCCACCAGGACGGCTGCAATAGGTGCAGAGAAAAAAAACCTCTGTAAAGTTGATATGAGATCCTTCTGTCTATTTTCCTATTGACTTCCAAGGGGGGTTTGTGCTGTATATTTAGTCACAGTGGAAACAGTATGTTAGCTTTTGGTTATTTTGCTCTCTCATAATACATACATACTCAGTAAGAGGTAACAAAGTTTGATACATTTTTAAAGGCCCACTCTGATGTATTGAACTGGGCTGCGTTTCCCAGATCCGTTAAGGTATACCTTAACGCTACGTGCGTCGTTAAATCTACCTTAAGGTCTTCCTTGAGCTGCCGAGCTGTTTCCCAGAATCGCTCGTAACGAAGGTATACCTTAACGAAGGAAGAT
>OMLI01034204.1:0-15206 GCA_900302605.1 Rondeletia loricata
CACACACACACACACACACACACACACAGCCTTCTCTGAAATTGGAAATGGTCAGCTCTTATCAACCTCTATGAAGTCACATCAGAGGGGACAGAATACTTAAATTAAATATCAAACAAGGAGTTCAAAGAGGAACATGTCACTTTATTAAGGAGGACAAAGGCCCGTTAGAAATTACAAATTGAAAAGATGTCGAACTGCACTGTTCCTCTGTCTGCCTTTATGTTCACACAGTGACACAGGGTTGGGTTCCACTGGCTGTAAACAAATCCATTGTAACATAATCATATGTTCATACAAATGTGTTTGCTCTGTGCTGTGTTTTCCTTGAAAGCTGTACTGATTGTCCTCAGTGTATTGATACTGAGGGAAGGTGGACGGTCAAAGGACACTAACACCTGCATGTTCCCCTGGGCGACATGGATTTTCCCTGGAGACCCAGGACCACATACACACTTTCCTTTACAGCAGAGGTCATGTGCTAAGTTTCCATAGTTCTGTATTATGTAGAAATAAGATCATACCTGTGCGCTCATATGCTGTAAAACAATAACATACTGTAGATACAATTGGAAACCTTATCATTTCTGTATTTTTGCTCCCGCCTCATTCGCAGGTTGTTTTGATGGGGAGTGGTTTGACTGTAGTGGGACACTGTGTTTTGAACCTCTAAAATCTATTTGTAAATGTGTGATGAGTTTCTCAGTCACATAAGGTAATGAATGTCAGTCCCATGAATTAGTATGTTCTACAATACAGCAGTCTCATTTCATGTGTGAGCACTGTACAGTTTTATTTGTGGTACAAATGTGAATAACATTGTTCAATCAGTGTAATATTTAGTCCCGTATTACTTTTCCCCCACTTCATCATAGTTACATGCATAATTCATATTGCTTTAATGGTACTGGCTTGGTCAATATACCAAGCCAATCTCTAACCAAACTGCTGCTAGAGTGTATAGATATTAGTTAGACTACTTTAGGTAATCATTTTAAAAATGTTGTGGTTGTTCTTCTAAGTTAAGTAGTATTATATACAGTAGCATTACTGTATACCTACTCCTGCTGGTTGATTCTGTTGAGTACTGTTGTATGTCACGGCTGTAAATTTAGCACTACAGTTATTTAACATATTCATATCCAACAATGTTGCTGTCATTGTTTGCAACTGTTACAGAAACTCTAACTGCTATAATCAAAAAATGCTAGGCTGCAAAACTCTACATAATTCAATAGCAATGCATATGCTGAGTTATGGCTCAGCATCATGTTTTTGTGTCACCTGAGGACATAAAACATAGTATTATATTTGACAAATGATGAGCTCATTCCTGTTTCCTATCCACCTCCCCAGGGCTGTACCGTGTGTCAGAGGTCAAAGGTCACCTGGTGACATACAGACCACTGTATCCCTGCAATTGGGAGGCCAGATTTCAAGCTTGGGTTTTGTCCTCAGCTGTCTGAGAGACGTGAATTTGAGAAGGGCTAGAACACTGATCCCCAAGGGGCTCTGGTGTTCCTTCTAGTAATCTTCATCACTGTACTCCTCCATGAGTCCACAATTCATCCTGCCATCCTGTCTTATAGTAGTAGTAGTTTGTTGACTATCTGTACAAGTTGTTAGACCTTTACCCTAAACGTGCAGGTTCATTTAAATAAAAGCCAAAGCCAGTGATAGAGATGATGATTAATGTGATATGAATCCCGCCAGGGCCCTCAGGCCATATCTCTGTGTGTGTGTGTGTGTGTGTGTGTGTGTGTGTGTGTGCACATGGGTAATTATACCCTTAGTTCTCAACATACCCAGCCTCCAGCAAAAATGTGCATACAATGTATACAAATATTCAACACAACCAAGGAATCTGACGGAGCCACTCTCGGCACATTCTTCTGAATATGTACATATAACTCATTAATGTGATGATCTTGAATGGAGTTTCAGTTTGGACTACACCAGGAGTGAGCACACATTGTGAGCGCTCAGCCATAACTAATCCAATATATTCAATCTCTGTCTCGGCAGTATTGCTGAATTTGTTACCTGGCCTGTAACATCTCATTACACCAAACCACTGAAAGACGTGGCACACCTCCAGTGACCTATATTTCCATAGCAACAGTGACCAACAGACTTGGTCCCCTGGAAACATTAATTAGCACTGAGGTAATGCTCAGACGTCTGAAGCAAAAAAAAAAAACATTGACAGGATGTATTAAGACCATCCATCCACGAGCTGTGAACACAAACACCTCATTTACATTTAGCCTAACTCAAGTGTATATTTTGGTGATAATGTGCAGAGTGAAATTTAAGCCAGAGCTAACCAAACCTCTTGCTTCACTGATCATAGTAGCAGATTTGACAGAGAACAGGGCAATGCCATTGTTTACTGTTAATGAATGCAGACTGAACATGCATGTTTACCATCCAGCTATTGTAGAATTGTTGCAAATTGTTCTGGCAACGTCCTTGATTACAAATATGACTGTTGTAGCTTTTTTTTTTTTTTAAATGCTGTATTGCTCAATCAAGATTACATCACTGACTTTTAGTGTTTTTTCCTGTTATATGAGCTTTATTTTCATTGCCCAAAGGCTATCACTCTTACTGTGTACATGCTTTTGTAAAAGTACATTTCCTCACCATTATTATTTTTGCTGTTTCCTTTGCCTGTCCATTAAAATGCATTGCATTCTCATGTGTTCTTCTAATCCCTTTTCTAAATTACACAAAAACACAAAGTTTGATGTAGCAAACATTGTGGTATTGTGTACAGTTGTGTTGAAAAGAATAAGTGACATACAGCAAGTAATCTCTTAGTGCAATATTGCAGTGCCCCAGCATATGGAAAGCCATTTCTGCCAAAATGAAATATCTTTAAATAACAAGCCAATTAATTGATTAAAAGGCTGTTTAATTCATGTTTACATTTATTTGCCAAGATTTAAGAAAATATGTTGTCCACTTTACCATTCTTTTCAAAACAATTACAAGTCATTACAAATCACAAATATAAAAGGTCAAGCTGGTCACATATAACATGGCAGGTCAAATGCATGTCAGCTAACTGCTGTGGAGAGAAAGATGGAACATAGAACAAGACATCCAATACGGTGTATTATTGAGCATAAAAATAAAGTGTATTTCTTGATCATGAAATTAAATTGTGAAAAGTCCCAGTATGAAGACATTTTGTAATGTGTTGCTCTTTCACTGCAATTTTGTTCAAACTTTTCTGTAGTATCCTTTACCATACTTTTTTTCTGGTTGATATGCATTGACATACCGGCGTAAAGGAGAAGTCCTCACACTGCTAAGTAGGTGGTTTGACTTTAATTTTCAGTCCTCATTGTGCTTCCTGGTTTGACCACTGAGTGGTGCCACAATCAAAGACATAACTACAGCTGCTCTGTGGCCACAAATAAACCACTTCTGTAGTGGGAAGCCCGAAAGTGAAAATGTGTGCATCTATGCAGTATGCAGCAGGATATTGCTGAGAAAAAGCCACTGTGCTCAGTCTACCAACCCTTGGTAAATATAAGGTCATGCTCCCTTTGTCCTTTCTTACCTTGACAGTTTTAAAGTCCTTTTCTTTCAAGCAGAGAGCTTCAAGTAGCACACATGGAGTTGGTGGTCAGATTACTATAGCACATTAATTCTGGAAACTATGTGGGCTTAATCAGTTAGTGTCATGGGAAGGATGTGAACTAGAGAAAAGACAGCGCAAACACATTCCAGTTTTGTTCTGAGTTTAATCACTGAAACGGACAATGAAGCACTCCTCTTCCTTTTCGTTTCAGCTGCGTCCCTGAATGTCCTTGGGTGGCCTTATCTGCTCCATGATACATCAAAGCCTTGGTGCGACCATTCCACAAGTCTGTGATTTTACTGTTCCAACCCCAAGAGGGTTCAAGAGGTTCTGCAGCAGACCAGAGGATATGCATGTTTGTTTTCAGTTACAGAGCAGCTAAACAACCAGGGGTTGCGGCATATATGTGGCATTAGTTTGTGATAGGTCAGGGCCCCTCATCTTATACATGAGTGAATAACTTTTTTTAAGAAAGGTTTTTCCATTTTTATACATACACAATCAGTGATATTCAAACAAAATAGACCACAACACCCTGGTGTGTATGTGTATTATCTAAAGTCTGACTTGACAGCATACTGATTGAATAGAGCACTGGGTTTACTGCACTGCAGAGGCAAGACACACCATGAACCACACTGGTCTCCACCAGCCACACAGTTGCCATGGAGAAGATAACACTGATGGATTCAGAGCCGGGCTGTGGCCGCACGGTGCCCATGTACGTGCAATTTGATCACCCTCCCATCCCCAACTACAGTACAAAAATCATGATCACTGGAATCTTAAGACAAAATAGATAGGCAGCAGGCCTCGAGGCATTACTAAGGGCAATATTTCACAAATGTTAAGATTATGGGATTATGCCCTGTCGCATGCGGTGTTGTTAAGCAGGCTTCTCTTTGCACAGAGCATTCAAGGTGTTCAGTGAGGAAGGACCACAGCATTCTCACAAATACAGGACCTTTTCTGAAGGTAATGTATTCAGTGTTTTCTTCAGATGCCCTAAGAAACCCATAGCTCACATTCAACATACAATTTATCAACAGTAAGGTGAGCCACCATCATTATACCAACAATTCCACAAGAATGAATGAATAATACGCCCAAAAACATTTTTCAGTACCAGGACAGCAAGGGACATATGACTATACTGCAAAAAAAACAACAATATATATATATATGAGAATGTGGACACTTGGAAAAAAAACAGTAAACAAAACTCAAAATTCAAAGACTTGCTAAAAAAATAGATATTCCCTGCCCTCAACCAGACTTCAAAACAAAACAATCAACAAAAGAAAATGATGGAACATGGGCACACTCGTGGGTTTAGTTTCCATGGCAGCGCTTCCCCGGCAACTGGCATAGGTAGCATCTCTAAGCTCTCCCATGTTTTCTTTTCTCTTAAAAAATAGATGTGTACTAGATTCATACAGTATTTCATAACTAAATTCACAAATAAGAATCATAACCATACCTTTAAAAAATGTTCTTGCAAAGTTTATAATACGTTGATTTTGTTTAGTTTACTTTTTTTGCATTTAGTTCCATATGCATATGACAACAAACAGTTTGTCTTCCATCATGACTAAGTTAAATGCTTGGTCAGTTGAAACGAGAGCACCATGGGAGAGAAATGGGGGCGCGGGGGGGGTGAAAATACTGCAATAAAAATCCAGATGTGCCCAATCGACATGACTGAAAGTCATGCTCAGACTCTGCCCCTGCAGCAGGAAGGGGAAGGGAGAGAGAGTGAGGGGCGGGGCCTCTTCCCTCTGCCCAAGCCTGGAACTGACGACACCAAACTCTTCCTCCTTCCCTCCTCTTCCTCCTCCATTCAGTTTTGTCAAGTAGATGCCGATAAGTAGCTCAGTGCTTTTTTTGTTTAGTTTTTTAAGGTTGCATGATTTCACGCATCTTTGTTTATTTTAGTCAACTCTACCTCCCAAGTGGGAGGAGCAGACTGGTAGAGTGTTTCAGGTAGGTTTGTGTTTCGTCCTCTGTCCCCAGTCCCTTGACTCTCTCATTATAAGCAGTGATTCTCCGTGGTCAGCGGTCACTGGGTTAGGCTACTCGTACTCAAGGAACTGTTTGTGGTAGAATAAGAGATACCTAAAAAAAAAAAGAAAACCAAAGAGATTAGATTCAAGTTTCATAGTGTATTGTCTGCACCATCAATCCTTTGCAGTATTGATAATGTCTCCCTCTTTCCATCCTTACCCTTCACTATCCAGCACATCCTTAATGCTGGCCTTGGTGATTATGGCGTCATCACATTTGAACCACTGGTCCTTGTGCTGGCGGATGAAGCTGGTGTAGTGCCCACTCTCTAGTGTGCCTTGGTGGTTCACCACCGCAAACAAGGAATACCTGGCAACGCAAGACATAAAGAGGGTGAATGATGCATCTAGAAAAAAAATGGCTTACTACAAGCCTGCAAGCATGTGCCAGAGACAAGCAGTTCTAGCTCAATACGACAAGAAAATACCTATGGCCCAATACCATATGCAAGCTTGACGAAGGTGAAAACGAAGAATTATATACCTGCGTGGTATGGTGAAATTTATCCGGCTATCCATTTATATATTTCATTTTTTTCCACAATCACATCATAGAAAGCAGAAGCTCTCACAAATTGTGGACACCTGTTTTTTTTTTTGTAAACACCCTGATGAAGGCCGAGACGGCTGAAACACGTTGGTGGCCATTTTGATTTCCCCACTTTTGTTGACCTGTCCTGACATGGACTTCCCTCATCCCTTCCCATACACGAGTGCCTTGATTTATGGAAAAGGTCAGCCCCACCATATTCCACACTCTTTCAGGTACAGCGGTTTTCTTTTCCACATATTAGACGCCCCATCGAAGAGCACCTTGTTTACACTCCTGCATATACACAGTGACCACACACAGAGCATACCAGACTATCAGTGCTATTTAGACAGTACATTTCTGGTAAATGTCCTGGAAAATAAAAGCTATTGTAAGTGCCATGGATGAAGAAAACTAAGCAGCTTTTAATAGTCTTCAAATTGATTAAATTTTCAAATTGATTTAATTTGGGGAAGTCACAGCAGGATGCTTCAGGTCATCAGCATGTGCTGTTGTGCTAGAGTGGAAACAATTATTAAGTAATTAATCAAGGAGGGTATTTCTACTGTGATGTCAGGCAAAAGTGCTTGTGCGATTGGTGACAATGGAGCTTTAATAAATCAGTTTTTGTTTGCCATAATAGATGTTTCCCAAGGTACTTACTTATTGTCGTTGTTTAATACATCAACTGTCTGTTGATACTGCCCATTCATTCTGCTCTCTTTACTGTGGGAGGGAAAAAAAAGACAATGATCAAGACATTACAATTTTTAATGTTGCATGCCTGTGTAAACAATGCTACAGCATCATACAAATCCACTAGGTGGCAGGGGTGTCCTATCTATGAGAGCAGCAAGCTTCCCTGCCTGTACAAGTCCATTGATGTCTCTCTCTGAACATAGCTACAGCCAGGGGTGGGGCAGGACTGCTGCTGCATGCTCTACTGATACTAAGGTGTGTGTATATATATATATATAGGGTGTATTTAGTAAAGCTGGCCAAGAGCATAGATGCATGCTAGCTTGTGCGCACACTGCGAGTACAATTATTGTGCATGCACGCATTCAAATTTAATAACCATATCCTAGTTGAGCAGCTACTACAGAGTATTTAGGAAAATCTTTATTTTCCTCTCTGGATGTAGTAAGTGTACACTGGTTGTATGACATTAAATACATGGGTACAGAAGCTGAGGGGCTGCTGGGTAGATAAAGTTACTGCTGGGGGAGGCTCACCTGGAGGCCATGAAAGGTGTCATGTCCAACTCTAGAGGGAAGGACACGTATGTAGTGATCTTCCTCCGCAGTTTAGCGGAGTGCTCAAACCGCTGGAGATGGTCACAGAGGGAGGATGAGAGGAGAGAGGGGGAAGGGGCAGAAAAACAGCAAGCGAGAGAGCAAAGTGGGGGATGGGAGAAGAGGGGAAAAACATATTTAGAAATAACAGGCATCATCATCACCCATATCTCCTCATCACATAAAAAACACAAGATTACTAGTGAGAAGTGGAAATGCATGTTTTTGTCCCTGGCAGTAAATCACACATTTAGACATTCATTACAAGATACTAACAGCATGGATTGATCGAAGGCAATCCATTTGCAGCATGTTCCTATGAATATCATAAATAGATTATAGGCTTCCAATACTGTATGATAAATAAAACATGGAGTGGAAGACTGTACAGGTCATTAAAATCCTATCCATAGGTCCCCTGGGACATTCTGAGAAAGGGCTACACTATAGAAGGCTCTGCACCAACAACTGAAGCAAATTATGGACACACACCTTCACACGAGCTTAGTACCAGAAGTCACTGCAAAATCTTTGCCTCCATCACATTTAAATGGCATATGTAGGGCTGCACAATTTATCACGTATTATCACATATCACAGTATATTTATCTATTATGATAAGGATATCATTATAGTTATCACAATAATTGTAGAATTCAGAGATATTGAAATTATATACCGGTAACTAGAATTATATTTAACTTCCTTTAGAATGCCCACTGCAGCCAAAAATAGTCAATATGTTATATAATATTCATTGTGATAACATAATTTTGTTACTGAAATTCATAATCATGATCAAAAAAAATCTAGCAACTACATTGGGATTATCATTTTAGCCACAATCACACAACCCTATTATACACTACCATTTTATCTGCTAGTTGGGAGTGACCACTGATAATAGTGGATGTGTGTATGATATAAAGCCAAATGTATCTTTTATAATCAAATTCTCATTCACTGACAGATAATGCAACTGTAATGTCAGTGGGGATAGGTAGCATGTTGTCACTGGCTGACTCACTTTGAGATGGAAACACGCTACAATGGGGAGCTTCTTCATTGTCAGCTGTTTGGTGGACTCCTGGTAACTATGGCAACCACCACATTTGATTTTGGCACTGCTTCCTAGATGCTCGGGCCGCGTAAACCTGCAGAGCGGAGGGCAGAGACGAGCAGAGATGATGAGGGCAAGAAAGAGCCAAGAACAAGTGTAAACAGAGAGAGGGGGAAAAAATCTTTATAGTTATGTTTATGTAAGGTTTGAGGCAAGCACAGTTCAACAAGCCTGTTTCTTTGGTAATATTGTTCAAGCCCTTTGAGCATGCCTTTTACACCCCACCACACCTGTCTAGTCTAAGAGCTGTGACAGGAAAGTATTTGAAGCTATCTGCAGGTCTGTGCATCTGGCTACAGTGTGAGTCTGCCTGCTAAGTGCTGGTGCAGCCACTCTCTATCAGTCAGTCAGTCAGCCCAACCCAGAGCCCTGCTGGTAACGCCAGCGCCTCTATCACCAAGGCAACAGCACCAACCAGTCCTGCACCTTTAAGAGACTTGCTGCAGCAACTAGGGGTGTGTGAGGGGCTGCAGTAAAAAAAAAAAAAAAGTCAGGAGGAAAGAAAGAGGGAGGATGAGAAGCATGCAAGTGGTAGAGAGTGAGGGCACAGGGGGAAAGGAATTATGTGGAGGGGGGGTGAAATAAGATAAGGAGGAGAGGAAAAGAGATTACAAACATGAAGAGGAAGAGGCATGAGAGGTCACACCTGGGGATGGTAGAAGATGAGATCCAGGGATAATAGGGTTGTTGTGCCTGAGCAGACAACATATGAGACTCCTTGTAAAGGTGGAGTGAGGAATACAATTAATTTGACTACAAGTGGAGAGGTTTGGTACACATGAAGTTGGAGAGGTGGATAGAGGGATACAGGGAATGAAGAGGGATACTGTTATTAGAAGAAACTGACAGGCAGATGGTGGCGATACTTCCCTTCCTGTCCAAATGGTACAACGCCGGCTAAGATGATTCATTTTTGAACTATTAACTAACACATCAATGCTATTGTACTCCAGCACAGAACAGCATAATTTGGTTAAATGTAACTAAATAAAACACCATTTTCAATAACAGAAAAAATTAACAGAAAAACTGACAGGTAGGAAAAGGACAATCTGGGTTGTGGCAGCTGAGGCTACCACAAGTCGCAAGTCGTACCTGCGTAGGCAGTCTGTGAGCGTGGTGGACCCTGACAGGTGGCTCTCTCCATTGACCGTGCTGCCGTCGCCTCCGGGACTGAGCGGCCAGAAAGGCGTTGACGAGCCAGGCAGGTCCAGACTGATATCCCAGAATGGATCTATTGTCGTGGAAACCCCGCTAGAGAAAGGCGAGAAGAGGGAGGGTATCTCTAAATAAGGTTATGAAGTTTAAAGAATAGTGTGTGTGTGTGTCATAGTACCAGTCATGAGGAAAGGATGATGACAGAGGTGGTAATACATAAGCTTAAATCCACACAGCCTCTCTGGATTCTGATCATGTTTAAGCCTGGTGAGAGAAGCAGTGTGTGTATGCACATAATATACACACTGTTCTTACAGGCCCATTTGCAATTCAATGGAGTGTTACATCAGAGAGAATTGGCTTTACATTAGGAATTTCTAGTGTTGCGCTCTGATGATTGTGATGAACTGCGATCCAGGGAAAATGGAGACTTCCAATGCAGAATGCACATACACAAATATAAACACACAGGGGATGGGCTCTTATGCATTAACAATGTTGATTAGATGAGTCATGGTGCTGTAGTTCCCAGTGGTACCAGCAGGTGGCTACTAAAGCCAGGGGGCCAGGGAGAGAGGGTGGTGGGAGCACTAACCCTGCAGCATGGCACCAATATAAGCCTAGGTACCATTTTTGCTCAAGGAACCTTGGGGAATCCATTATCCTTTCTTTGAGGCCTTACCCATAGGTCACCTGTAGTCACCATCAACATTTGTTTTCTGATGATGCAGTGGTACAAACTGTTCAGAATGACCATGATACACAAGATAGCCTCACAGGCTAAATCTGAACTATCAACACAGCCTGTCATATTACAGTTAGATGGGCCAGCTACATCAGCAGTCTCTCTTTACACTGTGGAGGCAGGTAACACCGAGCTGGGCTTGGCTTGCCTAGTAGCCTGGGCGAGGTGCTTTGCAGTTCAGTGCAGCGTGCTAGTGTTAATGTGACAGGACAGCTCTAGGGGGCGGGCAGGCAGGCAGCGCTTGGGTTGTGTTGCTGTCTAGACAACCCCCCTCCCAGCAGGTCCACGGGGACCAGGCATTTAAATAAGAGCAGTGGAGAGAAGAGGACACAACCACTGGCTCACTAACTGGGAGAAGGGGTGGTGTCCACATCGACCAGCCCACTGCAGTCCAATGAGAGGGCACTGGGAGTGGTGAGAGGTGACAAGAGCATTGGAAGACAGTAGGGATGAGTGGATAGATGGATGATGGATGGTTGAGTAGATGGAGGAAGGGAGGGTACAAGGGCATAGGAAGCACTATGATGCTCTGTCAAGCTGAATGGGCAGTAAATATCACAAGTGGGACTTTATTTCATCCAATCCTGACTTGCTGCTTTGCACTTTTTCAAAAACAGACACAGAACAAGCTCTTACTGGCAAACTTGACAGGTAACGTCTGATTGCAGGCCCCCAGTGAAGATTTGGTCAATGATGCAGTTACAGTGGTTTGGATTGTTGGCCTTCTTCCCGTTGTCATCTCCTGGGGATCACAGGGAGCAGAAGGTATGAATACACACACAGACACATGTAAACACACGTTACACAGACAACCTCTGAATGACTTTCTCCCTCCCTCTCTTTCTGACTTTTCCCATTCCCTTGCAGTGGAGCCTGTCTGGCACTTAACTCCCTGGATCCTCTAGACTCTAGAGTCTACAGCCAATCAGTGCAAGTCTTACTGCAGGGTCTGTGGGTGAGTCAGTGCGCTGCAGCGGGGCCTATTCATATTCCCCACACTGCTTGCTTGCTGTCCCCTTGGTACACGCTATTGTCAGTCTCCTTCAGTATGTTTCCAGTGAGGTAAGGCACTGTGCATTGTGGGTAGATCTGAGGCATAGCTCTACATACTGGATTGGAGCCAGTGTGTGCCACAGTCCCAGTCACACTCCTCTCGGTCTCTGTCCTGACACTGTTCTTTGCAGTTTGTGATTAGAAGAAGAACAAGAAGAAGAATCCTTTATTGTCATGTACATTTTTACATATACACTAAATTTGTCTCTGCATTTAACCCATCCTAACTAGTCAGGAGCAGTGAGCAGCCCGACAGGCGCCCGGGGACCAACTCCAGTTCAAATGCTAGTGCCTTTTGGTCAAGGCCACTGGCAGGAGTACCTAGCATGCATGTCTTTGGTCAGACTTGTATGAGTAGCAATGAATCCTATGGCTGGCTGGACAGTGGGGATTCAGAGCGTGCACATGCCACACAAAAAAACTTTACCCTAGAGTAGATTTCTCCTCAAACTGGAGCACAACATTTGAGCACAACATACTGTGTTTTTTAATAAAACTCCTTTCTGTCGCCAAAAGTGGTGTACACACAACGAAAATTGTGTTCTCTATGGATGACAATAATATTTTGATTGGTTAAAAAGGAGAAGTGAAGCTTACGGGTGGTGTCCCCTTTGCAGTGCCGGTGCAGCACATCCAGCGCTGCGATGAGGAACTCATGGGCATCCTGCTGCTCATAGCCCGCTAGGTGGCGTGCATGAGTCCACACCAGGTGCAGCAGCCGGAAGGGAATGTGGGGCGAACGATGGCCCGAGTAGAACTGGAGACCAGGGAAGAAAGATGGGGAGGGGTGGGTAGAGTGTGGTTAGCCTATTTTTCCAGGTGTTACTGGGTACAATACATTTCATCACTTCTCAGCCAGTCTCATAGCTAGAACATTGCTCATCCACTATTCATTGCTGAACCATAACACAGATCTTCTCAGACAGAGGGGAAACAATCAGTCATGTTTATTATATGACTTCTTTACTGCTCCTACCCACGCCTCGTCAGATATGAATGAATTCCACCACACATCATCTACCAGCGCCAGCTCTAATGACAGGACATCCATAGAGAAGGGAGGTGTGAGGCGTGAGGAGGAGAAGACAAAGTGGTTGGAAAAGGGGAGAGATCAGAGGGAGAACATCCATGAGTAAGTGCTGACGAGTCTTTGGGTTGCCATGGGGATTGGACTGAGTGACAATAAAGGTCAGGGTCGGGAGATGTGGGGAAGAAAGCAACAGAGCTGAGCAGAGCGGAAGAGCTGGTAGGGTGCCAACACTACAATGCAGCACCAGCCACAGCCCATTAATGCCAGAGAGGGCTCTTATTTCTCTCGCGTTTGGGTGCAGGCATGTACACGTCGGGCACACCTCTCTTTAATCTCCACAATTCTCTGTGAAGTCTGATTGAGCTGTGAGAGGGAAAAACATGCCACAGTCACACTGACTACAGTTTTGAATCTTACAGACTCTGCTCCTCTGCAGCAGTTTGAAGAAGCTTGACAAACGAAAGACACTATAAGACGAGGCGGAAACGGGGAGAGAGAAAGAAAGAGAGAGGTTGATCAAAGTAGGCCACACCTCTCACCTCCCCAACTGTGAGAAGCTGTGTGTGTGTGTGTGTGTGTACATAGTGTCAGGAGAGCTTTTGTTGCCGATGTAGAGGTGGGTTCAAAAAGAAGGAAGATAGGGGATGGAAATAAGTGATGCGATTAGAACAGGGAACCGAGTGAGTTGGGGACAAGGCATAGAGGTATAAAGACTAGGTAATTATAACTGTGTGTCCTAGGGAGTTCTTCAATAGAATACATTATTTCACCATGTTCTATGAATGACCCTGACTTCTCCATCTCAGACACAGTTGAATACTCAATAAATGACTGCCTCCCTGGGTGATAGAGGTGAATGATTACCTCCTTCATGTGTTATACAGCTGAGCGGTTCAGCCAATTGAGACAGGGCAGGTTTGTGTGTGTGTGTGTGTGTGTGCATGTGAGTGGGGGGGTTATCATTGATGACTCAACCCATTATAACACAACTCGCCATCTGTGGGCCTATATATACCGGGAAGTGAGAGGGCGTAAGAGAAACCGAGGCAGTGTGGGAGCAGACAGGCACCAAGGCAGCCATTACGTAACATTCAGGGCCAATGAGTTTGTTACATGTAAAATGCTTTACTGAAGAGAGTTGGGATGAAGAGCACAAGAGGACGGAAGCATTTAAGGACAATAATTTATGCTCCCACGGAATTAGCACACGCAGGAAACTTTTGTATCAAAGAGTTGAGATTAAAAGGCTACATAGTTCTGCAACATGACATGTATGCCAGGCTATGCTTGTAAATACGAATTTGCTCTTGACTGATCAGGATCAATAAAGGTTAAATCACTATTCTACTTGTTCATCTGTGGGGAGCTCTGTTCATTCCTTTCAGGCAGGGATTTTCTTTTGCCTCCTCTCTCCCTCCCTCCTTTGAATTGACAAAAGAGTGCAACAGTGACTCAGCCTTCTGCAGTGAGTTACATTGGCAGAGAACATTCTGTTAAAAAATCTCAAATCCTGGCTCAGTTTGAACCAAAACCATATGCTTTTATTTTCTTTGTGGGCTTATACAAATCTATGTAACAAGTTCAGACACACATACACAACCAGTGCATCTTACCTCCTGAAAGAGCTGCGACATCTCACACACCAGACAGGAGTTTGATTGCATCTCGCACTTGTGTCTGTCGGAGAGAAAGAAGTCTCGCAGCAGCGGTGTGTGTGTAAGGGCCTGGACGATACAGTTCATGAAACATGTGTTGCCCAGGTTTATCAACCCTCGTAAACCTGCAGGAGGACAAGAAAAACAGAGGAGAGAAAAAGAATAACAAGAACATGTCAATATTAATAAAACACGACAGCGCCTCTTGATTCATACTGCTGCCAATATAGGAATCACCCACTGAAGACCCGACCACTCTCTCCCTCTCTGGACTGACAGGGGCTTTTAGCTGTGGCCAACTTGCTTTATTAGTAATTGACAGAGAAACCATGGAGAGCATTAATGAGTCAGTAGACAGCAGAACCACCCACGTTTTCTCAATGTGACTTCTTAGACAAATAAAGGTTTGTTTTATTGTTGTGTACTATTGTTGTTTTTGTATGCTGTATTATACTGCTTTGGCCCCATCTTGGCTAGGTCTGACTTGTAAAAGAGGTTTTAATCTCAATGTGACTTCCTAGTCAAATAAAGGCTTATTATTATTATTATTACATAATGGTCCCTTTCCCTAAGAAGACTTTGGCCTTGCTTGCCTATACTACAGTTTTAGCCTACAGCTACATTAAAGATAATTTCTATATTGCAGATTATGGATATGAACCAGGGGCCGTATTTACAAAGAATCTTATCTTAACACTAGGAGGACTCCTAAGTCTCACTAAAACCTATTAGCTAGGAGTCCTAGCTTAGGACCTATTCACAAAGCTGCTAAGACAAACTCCTAGTAAGCTAAGAGTGAGGGCGGGGTTAACGTCGTTGCTATGGATGACGTCGCGTCTCATGAACGAGCTTACTCAGAATGCCCACAGTGATTGGCTGATATAGAGGATGGGTCTCTGACGGCGACTTCAACCTAGAAAATAAATGATATGCTACTGTAAAGGGGTTTGTGTGTTGCGCCTG
>OMLI01034208.1:0-13032 GCA_900302605.1 Rondeletia loricata
CATCGTCCAACTCCAACTGAGCATGACGCTTCATTTCTGGACAGAGACATGGATGCTCAGTTACTTTAAATTCAATCACTCTCTGAAATGCAAAATACTCTCTTTGTTGTCTCTTGTTAATGTAGCCCACCTAAGTTTCTTCTCGTCAGTTTAATTTCCCCCCATAACAGCATTGTATGAGCTTCATCTACCCTTACAATCAGACGTCACGCCAACTCCCAACAATGAGAGGTTATCCTTACCGTGGAGGACACTGGTGTGTTCATTGTGGGACTGAGAGGAGTGACGGAGAGGATCACAGCCCTCGCGACCAGGGGACCTTCCTCCCTCATCTAGGACAAATGTAAAACCAACACTGACACGACCAGGCAGAGTAATAGGTGTGTGTCGGTGTTTGCGTGCCTTTGTATATGTGTCACAGATAAGTAGTATAGCTCATCTGGGTCTGTGCCTTGTGTTTACCTGAAGTGGAGACCAGGTAGTTGATATTGATGGTGTCAGAGCGGTTGGGCCCTCTGAGCAGCTGCTCCTCCAGTCTCTGTCTGAGCGCCGTGTTGGTTTGGATGCTTCTCTCCAGCTGCAGCCTCAGGTGTCTGATCTCCGACAGCAGCTCCCCCATGTCCACTGAGCCTGGGACAGGGACAGGGACGGGCTCCTGGGACGCCTCACTGGATTCTGCTCAGAGGTACAATGAAGAAGAGGTTAGTTAGAAGTTAGGAGAGGTTAGTTAGGTTAGACGTTAGCTCACTGTTGCACAGTATTAACAGGAATTTCTCTGTTTTCAAGCCCTGGTTCAGACCAGAGGCAGAACGGAGGTGTTGTGGGATTTACATGCGTGAGTCGCAGCAGGGCTGTTGCAGGAAATATAAGCAACGTCCAACATCAACTATTAGCTAATAAACTAATTAAAACTTCAATAGGCTCCTTTCAAAGACAACATGCCTTGTAGTACCTGTGTGTTTGTGAGTTCCGGTCTTAATCTTTTCGTACACTTGCAGCTCCACACGCAGCGATTGGAGAAGATGTTGGGAGTCAGACAGCTGTTGCCTCTGGAGCTTAACCTCACACTGAAACCTGGAAACACACACACACACAAATAAAATGCAACGATCAGAGGTTTCAGAACAAAACATTCTACTCTATCAAATAAGAAAAGTTTCATAAGTGTCTCACCCTTGAACACAATATGCATGTATAGTATACATGCCCCCACACACACACACAGCAACAAGGGTAGGAAAGGGAGAGGAGAAGTGATATGTCAGTGAACTAGACTCCAGGTGTCATGTGTCAGCCTCATTCAACTGTGCCACTAGGACCCGGGACTAGGGGTCATCTGTGGAGGATTCAACATCATTATGGTGTGTGCATGCATGTGCTCATGGATGGGATGAGGCCTCAAATGCTATACTCTCAAGTTACTGACTTCTAGTAACAGTATAGAATAATTGTCATTGTAATGACTGTTTTAATGCTAATTAGCTGCCTTGTGTAGTTTCAAGTTGCATGGGGAGACTGCAGTAATGACAGTGACAATGACAGCGTGTACTGTACCTTGTTTGTGAGTGTGTTGAACAAAATAGCTTGTTCTGGTAATGATCTGGCTGTCTGTGTGTGTGTGTGTGTGTGTGTGTGTGTGTGTGTGTGTGTGTACCTGTGCAGCTCCTCCTTGCTGTAGTGCAGTGAATCCTGCAGCTGTGCGTTTTCCTGGCTGCTGCGTTCCAGCCTCTCCTGCAGACGGCTGTTGTCCTGCCTCAGAGCTTCACATTCTTTCCTGCTCTGCTCCAGCTTGGCCGTCCGCCTGGCCAGTGTATCCCGCAACTTCTCATTCTCCTTCTGCTTGTCTGGAGGAAATAAAGATGTTTGAGGACCAGTGTTTGGCACTGTTGTGTCTGTGATGGGTGTGTGTATGTATTTAATAAAGGTATGGGCAAACTTTTAAGGCAATGGACAGCCAATACTGCGTCCGTGTGTATGTGTTCCAGACGACAAAATGTGTGTTACCTCTAGATCCCAGGTTGAGCTGCTCCTTCAGGGCCTGGTTCTGTCCCCAGAGGAAGCGCACCTCATTGGCCAGCTGACCCTGCTCCTCCGTGCCGTGGATGAAGATGTTGGTAGCTGCTGAACACAGGCACATATACACACTCTATCAGTCACCAAATAAGAGCATAAACACACAGAATAAGGGAACAAAACTGAGGTATTTTATGTGTAACACACATCCTAACAATCACATTGACAGAGAGAGAGAGAATGAGACACAGCAAGAGAAAGAGATAGAGAGAGAGACGTCATGTACCTGGGTCTTTCTCCACCTCTGCCAGTCTCCTCTCCAGCTGTTCCCTGAGATGGTCGTTGGTGCGGATGCTCTCCTCCAGGCGTTGCCGCAATGCTCGGATCTCTTGTAGATGCTCTGCCAGCAGGTCTGACAGACAAACATACACACAGCTAAGTCACATATTGACACTGTACATGTTTATTCAAACAACAAATCCCCACAATGTTGCTACACCATGAACATACAATGCACAATGTACATGATTGGCTTATAAACAATGAAGCATAGTGAATGTACTAACCATGCCCTAGAAACAAATATAAAACTAACTTGGCAATCAACCTACCTGGATTTATAGTGTGAGGCTGTCCAGTAGTATCCTGGTGTGAGGCTGGGTGTCCCTCTCCGTTATGGGCTTCTATCTGAGGCCCTGACCCATCCAAGTCCTGGCCTTCATCCTGTCCCTGATGGTGGGAGCTGGTCTGGGCCATAATGGAGCGATGCAGGTCCAGCTCACTGCGCAGGGTAGCAATGAGCTCCTCGCTACTCCTCAGCTGCTCCTGCAGTCGCCTATTCTCCCTCTGCAGGCCCTGCAGTCTACTGGCGTTGTCCCTACGACCAGAAACACCTTCAGCCTCGGCTCCTCCTACAGGAGGGACTTGATGGACTGCAGCCTCCAAAGCTATTCCTGTTCCATCAGTGGTATCAGTGGTAGAAAGAGACAACCGTGGTTATAGAAAATTAACACACAAAATGTCATAACATGTCGTCAATAGATATTCACCATATCCATGTGTTTCTCTTTAGTGGCCTTCTTCAGTGCCTTTTTCCATCGCCTTTGTGAAAGGCCATTCCGTTTCCCCACTTCATTCACTATTATATCCATAACCTTACACTAGGTCTTGCTTTGGCAAGAGTAGTTAGAGCCTTTGTAGATCAGAATGTCCTCCACTGCGATAGCCTAGCCTCCATGCTAACATACCTAGCTGCAGAACTAGCTGAATATTCACATTGTAAGGAGCCTTATAAGTGAGTGCAACATGTTAGCCTCTATGCACTGTTGTAGCACTAAGGGAAATGAGAGTTTAGGTCTGCAGCCCTCTCTGCGGGAGCTCTCACATATCCACAAGCATAATCCGTCTCTGTCTGCTCTCTAAGGGAAACACAATTTGAAGATTAAACCGGATAGGTGCCACTGAATAATGCAACTTTAAGTGGAGGTGGATTGAAATTGGACACCTGTTCTGCCCTTGGCCAGCCCTTTGTCTTGTGGGATGCCTGACTGCAACTGAATAGATCTGAGTGGAAAATAAGTGCCATTACTAGCTGCTACTAGACTGGCCAGGCCCAAGGACAGGGATTCAGGCAATCTCAATGCCATACCACTAGGACAGGGAAAGGGGAAAAAAGTAAATTTTTAATGGAGAGAACTGAGTTAATCCCAGTGTGGCCCAAAATAACCGAACAGTCAAGTACACACTATACCTGGCTGGGCCCATCTTCTGTGATACTTAATAAGACTATAATTGTACTTGGCTTTCACACCCATTCACAAATAATTTGGGTAAATGCCATTATTAAGACATGTTGAGCTATGTTTACATCATTGCATCTGAACATATCGTCTATAACAAAATCGTTGATGTTGGCCCAATCTAGGTGCTTACCATGAGCAGCAGGGTTGCCACCTTGTGTGGTTGGGCTGTTGTGGCAAGAGGCGATGGCCCTATCGAAGTGGTACAGATCAGAGTGGGAGCTGTGGTGGCTGCTGTGGAGGCTGCTGTGGAGGCTGCTGTGGCTCTGGTCTCTGAACTGGCTCTGAAGGCTCTGGATGAGATGGTTCTTCTCCTGCAGCTCATTAGACAACCTGGCATACATGGAGGGGGGAATTTGACATGTGAATAACTGCATAGATAAAATCTAGCTGCTGGATGATGTGGGAGATTGAGCCACCTATCACATCATCTCTAAGAGTCTTGTAGAGCGAAACACAACATCAAACAGGGAAGATAAGCACACAGTTGGGCAGCTTGATGAAGAGCACTCAAAAAGAAAGGCTGAACTAACGGGAGTCAAGAAAAATATAATGTTGAATGTATTTGTAACCAGAGGGCTTGCATCTTTCAAGCAGAAACACCCAGTTTGAAAATATGAAAGAAGAGTTCACAGCAAACATCATGCTGTCCTCAAGCCCGGATGCCACTCACAGGTCCAACTGCTCCCTGGTGCATTCAGCCAGGTTGAGGTTTTGCTGGACGAGGAGGCTGAGGTGCTGTTGCAGCAGCTCTCTCTCGTCCTGTAGCTCCAGACGCAGATAATCTATTTCCTGCTGGATTCTAGCTGGGCTGTCTGGAAGATCACTGATGCTCTCCTTATAGGACAACACTTGCTGCAACCCCTGCTGGAGCTCCCCAAGACTGTCCACACTAGCAACAATATGCAATGCAATAACGTATGTTGTCACTATACAAAATGTAAACAGAAATTTGAGTCCCTGCTGGAGACATCCAGCTGTGTCCACGTTTTGTGATTAACTTTGTAATCATCACTTATGGGAAATCTATTTTTCTACGTTTGGCTCTTCAATGTGATCAGTACGGTGGTACAATTTTAAGAGAACCGCAAACGCTGCCATTTTACTATCAATGACAATCAGGCATATGGGAAAATAGCAAAACCCATTTGCTGGCAATGGCGGAAATAAAAATGGCTACCACAGCCAATCAGTACAATTTTGGCAAGGGTTCCAATTCTGAAAATGTTCAGGGCAAGGAACTGTACATATACAGATTTTGGTGATTTTACGCAAATCTGAACGATTTGACCTATTGCTGGACTATGTTGCTTGAACTATGAAAGAAATTAGTGGATTAAGTGTTGACTTTTGGTGTAAGAGTGTGTGAAGTGTCTTCTATTGATGTCCTGATGTTCCAGAGAATCAACAGCCACTCAATGGATTGAGTAAGACAACAGTGACCCAGTTAGGGGCAGTGTTTTGGTAGACAAAAAAAAACCCCAGGTCAGTTCATCTAAGCTAGGACTGAGTAAGTGGGTCAACAGCAGGACACTACACAAAACAAACAATACATGTACAGCCCAGGGTAATAAGGCAATAGGCTAGCAGGAGAAGGGGGGTGGTCTTCAAAAGAGGCACAAGGCAAGCATCGAAACAGCTCAGTTAACAACTCTGAGATATCAGACAGCAATATAACCTTTTGGATACTGTTCGCTTATAGCCATAATAAAATGACTGAGTCACCCAAAAAAAAAGAACGAAAAACTTTTCAGAACCGATACAAGTACAACAGAGTACTTAATTAAGTATATCAGCCAATATGAGCACCGATCCGAGTACTTTTCAAATTACAGTCTTTCAAGTATTGGCCTATTATAAAACAACTACAGGAACAATTATTATACAACAATAATTCATTTGATTAAATTATGCACTGACCATTGTATAAGAAAATAGGCTCCATAACACAGTTTATTAACAGACCCTCAAAAACAGCTAACTAAGGTAGGTTACGCCTAACAACACAGTATGGTATTTAGCCTGCATAGCCAAGGCGCTTCTTCTATACAATAGGTGCTATGACTTTGAACTTCACGAACAGGAGACATTTTTCCTCCTATTGGAAAAGTTAAATATCACACCAAAGCACATGTCATTAAGGTACCAATACAGGGACAACTTATCTAACAATACAAGTAAGAGTACTTGGAGCTGGATTGCTACTATTGGTGCACCTCCAATTAACATGCTACAAATTTACCACAAACAAAGGGCCATGTTAAATGAAGACATCAACAATAAGCAACAGTGTAGTACGGGAGCTTGAGACGTACCTTTGAGCCAGCTCCAGAGCTGCCGCATCGTCATTATCTAGATGACCATCTCCTAGCAGACAGACAAAAAGAGTTTGTGAAGGAACTGTCTCTCAAAATCAATTACAACTCACTGCTCTTTTGTGTTAATCTCTCTCTCTCTCTCTGCTAGTGGCTATTGCTCTCTTTCATGTCTGTCTATCTCTTAAAGCACTAAGAAGTACTGAATATCTACATGAATACATGATAGATCAATGTAGCTTTGTTTTAACGTGACTCAAACACAGCTGCTTTTTAAAAGCCATTAGACGCCTTAAGCTTCACTATGGGGATTGTGTATTATTTATGTTTTGCAAAGTCAAACATCAGTCAGTGGTGAGAGCTCTATAGCATACTGTATGTGTATTGACTTTGCGTTGGCTGGAGATTTGTACATTTGGCACAGCTCTGTATCATGATCCAAGGGATATCAAATGATTAATTATGTCTGTCTGTGTGGTGTTGTTCTGTTGAGCACCAAAGACAAAGAATACAAATACCACCAAGACAGCTACCTTTGTCCAGCCGTCCCTCCAGCCTGTCCAGGATACTCAGGCTCTTGTCCAGCTGATCTTTGAGGACCTCCCCCATGTAGTAGTCTACATCACTGGCCTGCAGCAGCTCCTTGAAGGCCCTGCTCAGCTCCTCCAGCTGCCGACGCTGCAGGGCTCCCAGCCCACGGCTCTCCTTGATCTGCTGCCTCAACTGTGACAGCTCCCTGGCCTGGGACTGCACCAGGGAGTCCAGTCTGTGGAAAAGACAGAATAAGGGCCAGAGGGAAAAACACCAAGAGTAAAGTAAAGTAGATTTTCACATTGATTTTGCAACTTTCAGTGAGGGGGGTCACCTAGTGTCAAATAGTGTAATATTGATAATGTAATAAGAGTGTTGACCTAGCAGGTGAGGCAGAGCGGCTACGCTGTTGGGCCTGCTGCAGCTGTTCAATCACGCTCCTGTTCAAAGTCCTCTCTCTTTCCAGGTCCACAGTCAGGTGGCTGGTCTTATCCTTCATCACCTGGTTCTCCCCCTCCTGTTTCTCTCTTAGCTCCCCACTTCTGTAGGTCCTCTCTTGGGTGCTGCCCTCCCTCTGTATTCCTTCTTTGTCCCTGACCATTGAGGGGTCAGAGGTGGTGGTAACTAGGTCGCTGGAGAGGGAGTTCCTGCGCAGGAGGCTTTGCATTTGGAGGATGACTCTGGCCTGACTTTCCAGCTGGACCTTCAGCTCTCTGATTTGGGCCTGGAGCTGAAGTGGATCCTCAGACACACCGTAGTCTTCATAGGCCTGCAGGCTTTTCAGACTCACCTGGCAATAGACAGGGGAAGGTTAGCAAAATGCTAATATCAGTGTCCACTGATGATTGCAATTTCCACAGCAATTTCTTGTTGAATGGAATTTAATCGAAAGCATATTGACTTTTTCATTTGGTTGAACATTAAGCTGGATAGATGTGTTCACCTTAGGTGAGCTGAGAGCAGGAGAGCTGGGGTAGGAGGTGCTGGAAGTTGAGTCCAGGTTCTCAGTAGAGGAGAAGGTGGCTTGCTCATGTTTTAACAGGGAAGGCAGGCTAGACGCACTGCCACCAGGCTGCACACCAACCTCTAGATCTGGCAACACAAATGACAGAAACAACAGTCAAATGGCGAAAAGAAAAACATGATATCTTGTGAAAAACTAATGGTGACAGTGGCGTATGTGGGAAAAAAAATTCTGTTGAAATACGGTTGTGGAATAAAACAAGGAATACGAGTGAAAAATTATGGAGTGTTGGAAAGCCATTCCCAAACATCAGAGTGGAAACATGCAAGAAACAGTCGATGCAGGATATTGACAGCCTGTTCAAATTTGTCAGCAGTGCCAGGAAATCCCATATTAAAACCAGAAGAGAGACTGTGTGGTTATGAGACCCAAACAGCAAACAGTACTGAAGATAAGAGACAGTGGTACAGTTGCGTTTGTTCATTCCTCATGCATACATGGAGAGATCTATCCACAATTGAGATTAGTGCCCACTCAGCAGACATGCAAAGTCTGTCCAGAAGCCGTCTACCTGTGCTACTGCTCTCTTCCCTATCGTTCTCACTCTTGCCACTGGTTTCGTAACCCAGGTCCTGCAAATCCACCTGCACGCACTTGTCATCCTGCTCCAGAGCCGGCACTGGAGGCAATACATGTCGGGTTAGGAAGAGATACTTGTAACATATAAAGTATATCCTCCCTCTCTCTCTTTCATGATGTTACTGGTCAATTTGACATATTATTTGGATAAATAATATGACAAAGGGGTTTAACATTACACACAGAGGCATTTGGAATTTGCTTTCATGCTATCAATTGCATGGATCCTAATCACTTCATTTCAGCTTTCAATACAAAATTATTAGATCTAAATTGACTCGCTATCATCCGCATATGCTGAAGCACAGATGCAAACACCTCAGTGAGTGATACCTTACCTTTCTGTGCAGTTTCATGGGAGGGTTTCTTGGATGAGTTCTGCAGGGTAATAATGGATTGTGCAGTGGCCAGTTTCTCCTCCAGGCTCTTACAGGCCCCCTTCTTCTCCCTCAGTGCCTTCTGAAGAGTCTCCAGTTGGGCCTGAACACTCTGTGGTAATCCCTTGGCATCCTGCACTCTCCTTTGGGCCTCGCTCTCCCCTCTGCAGGCCCTCTCCTCCTGTAGGGAAGTCTGGAGTTCAGAAATCCTCTCGGCGTGATCACTGAAGGCCTTGTGGAGGAGGCAGATGTTGTGATGGAGCTCTTGGTGAAGTCGTCCCTTGGTTCCAGCCCAAGCAGTGGACTGATTGCTGGGAGATTTGGTGGTTGGTTGGGTGGGTTCTGTCTGGCCTCCCAGTTCCTCCCTCTCTTGTAGGGCTCTCTGAAGCCTGTCTAAATGCTGCTGCAGGCCAAGACTGGTCTGAGTTGATCTACCAGAGGTGGGGGTGCTAGTATTGGTACAGTGTGCTGTCAGAGAGGCAATGGCAGACTCTGCTGCACTAAGGCAGTCAGTTAGACACTTGGTCATCTCCTTCTGACTTAAACTGATATTACCAGAACTTCCCATTTTCCAATGATGTCCCTGTGACTCTCCTGCTGTCTGCCTGCAGCAGTTACCATCCTGGCTAGCATTGTTGTGGCCACGTTGTGCAGCAACAGCCTCTGCAGCCCTCAGTTTATCCTGCAGCTCTGCGTTGAGCCTATTCTGCTCCCACAGTGCCTCCTGCAAGGAGTCTGCATGTCGCTGCAGCTCAGGGATAGGGCCCCTGGGACCTCCCAAGACCCCTCCTGGGCTCTTTCTATCTGATGATGCATTCATCTGCTGTAGGGTGGTCTCTAACTTCAAACATAGCTCACTGATATCTGCATTCTTCTCTGGGGTGTCAGAGGAGGACAAAGAAGCACTGAGAGAGGCGATAGCTTTCTCAGCCATGTTCAAAAGCTCTATAAGCTGGCTGTTGAGATTCTCCTTCTCCTGTAGAGCCTTCTGGAGTTCCATGCATCTACTCTGGAGGGCAACATCTGAGCCCACACAGCCAGAACCTGTACATGAACTGGATTGTGACCCAAGTCCACCCTGACTGTCCAGGTTGCAGGCAGTCAGGTAAGCAATGGTGGATTCTGCAGCCTGTAAGGCCTCCATGTACTGGTGATTAAGCCGGTCCTTCTCCTGGAGCTGTGAATGGAGCTCCTCCCAATCAGCAAGCTGCTCCTCTAGCTTGTTGATCAGGGCCTCCTTCTCCTGGCACTCCTGGTGGAGGAGCTCCAATTGGGTAAAGAGTGGGGAGTGTGCCTGGGCTTGGTCCAGTGTCTGTCTGACTTCGGGGCCCTTGTCAGATCCCACTGGACTGCCGCTGCGATGGGCATATCTGAGGGTGGAACAAGGGGAAGTGCTGTGCTGGGGTGACCTGGGGGAGTCAGAGTCTGCAGGCGAGTGCTGGTCAGACCCATAGACATGGTCCAAATGTAGGTGCTGAAGTGCATCAGTTTTCAGATGGTCAGAGCCCTGCCCTGACTGCTGGCTCACAGACTGCCTGCTACTGCTAGCTTCCGTTCTCACCCTCACGGGGACCGGGAGGCGAGATTTGACACCAGCCTACAATAGAAAAAAAGAGAAGGATAGATATTAAACACTAAAAATTACACTTACTATACAAAGAGCGATGTCGTGTTTCTTTCTATTGCAATTACAATGCAAAGCTTACCCCATGTCTTGTGATGTGCTGCTTTGTGCTCTTGCTGTGTGACTGGCCTTTAGTTTGTTGACTCTCCATCTCCTGGGCCATGCTGACGATTAGCTCTGTGGTGACATGGGTCTCCCCATCCAACACCTCCCCAGAGTTCTTCCCTAACTGTTCCCTCAACAGCCTGATGACCTTACAGTGACCTTTTGCTTCTGCCCTCAGTCTCTCCACAGTCTTTCTCAATTCAGCCTGTCCATCGCTGATGTCCCCTGAGGTGTCTGTGCTCTCTTTCTCTTTAGACTCAGTTGATTTTTCTTCCTTCAGGAGACCCCGCAGCTCCCCATTCTCTGACCAAAGTCTGAGAAGCTCCTCTCTGCAGCAAGGGAAATTTGGTCTGGTCACTGTTCAGGTAATTGACTTTTAGGTTATAATGAAATAATAGTAGGGGCTAGATAGTGTTGAACAAAAGCAACACTTGTCTGACTCACCTAAGGTGGGAGACTGATGTGGCCCCACAATCAGCTAGAAGGGACTTGAGCGCCATCCGGTCTGTGTTCCTATCCCCAAAATCTCTCTTTCCATTGTCCAAGGTGTCATTGCCAGGCTGCGCATGCTCTCCAGTCTGGCCATGGCCACTGCTTATACTTACATCACCAAACAGGTTTCCAGACACCATCTAAAAGGGGAATGTTTAAAAAAAAAAATGTACATGATGCATGGGAATTCACCATTATATTTTCTGAGAAATACTTTCTTTAAATACTGTTTGGAGTACCAATCCTATAGATGATCCATTTCATACCTGCCCCAGTTTGATGTCTGTCTGGCTCTCTTCATCCTGACCAAGGCGGTGCATCCTGTTACTGTGTGCCGAAGCCTGCTCCTCCTGCCTCTTCTCTAGCTGCTAGAGTAATGGGATGGGAGGCGA
Organism: Rondeletia loricata; assembly: GCA_900302605.1. Lineage (NCBI taxonomy): Eukaryota > Metazoa > Chordata > Actinopteri > Beryciformes > Rondeletiidae > Rondeletia > Rondeletia loricata. The sequence continues at coordinate 11,252 of OMLI01034208.1, forward strand.
GTGTGACACACATGGCTTGGTAAAAGAAAATTTTATGTGGGAACAGAATCCATAAAAGGCACTGCACAGCAACAGTAGAATGGCATGACGTGTCTAATGTGGCATGGGGAAGAGAGACCATTCCATGGGAAAAAGAGATAAGAAAACAGGGACTGGTTAGGAAAGGTGAAGGAAAGAAAAGAGGATATTTTCTGCTACAGACAAAATATGCATTGGTCAGAGAAATAACGCATATAGTACCACAGAGAAAAGAGACATTAGTAGGAGACAAAACAAGTTAACCAGAGCAGAGGTGAAGACTTAGGTTCAAAGGTTCAGAGGTTAGAAAGGAGGAAATAAAGGAGGATGTCAGACAATGATTGAGAAATGATTTCAAGTATTTACTACATATGGGAATACAAAAATACCAAAGATAAATCAAAGAAAGATACCCTTTATTCTAAGATCTTAAGTACAACCTCTTCCATTTGAAAAGGTCTTTTGTGGCCCCTAACCTGTTTCCGAGGGCTAGTGTTGGCCAGGCTTCGGTCATCCTTGCTGGAAGGGTCATGATCTGACCTCTCCAACAGCAACAGCCTTCTCTGCAGCTCCCCATTCAGAGCCTGCAGAGTGCTAACACACTCCTGCAGCTCTAGCACCTAAGGCACAGAAGGACTAACATTTATCCATTCATATTATCTTTCTCCTAGAAAGACTTTGATGACACATCCTGCTAACTAATAAAAGCTATACGTATTGTTAAGCAATTTTATGAGGCTATATATTGACATAAGGTAGAGACAATTCTATTTCTCATTTAATTTTCAACAGATTTACTAGTTTGGAAAGGAACTCACCTTCTGCCTAAGCTCCTGTGCAGAGAGTTGAGACAAGCCCTCTTCCAGCTCCCCTCCCAGACAGATACTCATGTAGGAAGTCTGATCTCCTATGAAACTCAAAGTGTCACCTGAAGCATAGAAGGAGCAACACACCAAGCTTGGACAACAGACAAGATGGCCGCGCCTATGTCGGCAGCTAGTCGTCTTTATTTTATATTATGCTGAATGTAAAATTCTGTGATGTATGATATATTTTAATGTTTGATATTAGTAATGTAGGTTTAATTGTTTTATATTTGTAATTTAAAGGATGTTTTAAATGTTATTTGTAATGTATGTTTTAAATGTGGACCCCACTAAAAGTAGCTCATGCCTATGGGTATAGCTAATGGGGATCCTTCAAATAAATACAAATACAAATACAAATCTGAGTCTTCTGAGCTGGGTATTCGTTCTGGTTGTCCTGTTTGTATGTTCATCGTTTTGTGTGAACAGTGTAAGATCGTTGGCTGTGTATGATTACCATACCTTATTGAACATCCGTGCTTCGGTATTGGACTCCTTGTCTTATCGACCTGAACAGTGGAGCTCCCACCGGGCTCTGCGTCTCCAGATCCCCGGGACTATCTGGGCGCCCTCCTGCTGTTGCCCCCGGACAAGGCGGGCCAGGAGACGGGGTAGACGAGCCGGAGCTGCGGTGAAGCTTCGTAAGCTAACCCGAGGCCGTACCCTGTCCCTGCTCCATACCATCTCCACGGCTTCGGACTCCGGCGTGAGGATATCCTGCCTCCGGCCCATCCTCCCTGCGTCTCCCTCGCAGCTACCGGCTTTTGCTCCTGTGTTCCACCGGCGATCACACACGAGTGTGGCTTTGGTGCCTGCGTGTAGGCGAGCTGGGAACCGTCCTGAGTGGTTGCGGTCATTGCCTCGAGCCTCTACATTAGGCAGAGCTGGATCCGACTC
>OMLI01034210.1:0-14011 GCA_900302605.1 Rondeletia loricata
CTTCTTTTAATATAATATATATATTTTATATAATATATTTTTTATATATACTTTATATAATTTTTTGCAATTATTAAACTTCAAGGTCTTCTTCAAATCTCTTCAGATTAAGGGAAACATCTAAATGGTGTGATACTATAAATAGCAAATAAGGGAGAGTTTAAATCCAAGGCCGCAGGGTCTTAGCCTCTAGACCTTTGTGGGCACAATGTCAGCTCTTTACAGACTCATAGACTTCAGTGGTCCATGGGTAACATTAGAATAAATCAAGTTCCCACCTTTACAATTTTATTCAGCCTATTCTATTGTTGTTTCTAACTGGCTGCTTCTCTCCTTGACAGCAGAGCCAGAACACAGATATCAAGTACAGGCCAAAACAGGCAAGAAAATCATAATGGTACGCCACAACTAAAAATACCACTAACAAGGTGGTGTATAACAATGTTTCTGAGATATTGCTGCGAGACAATGTCTCTTTCCACCATGCAACCTTTCTGTTGACGCTTTCCTGTCCACTTGCCGCTGGGCGAGGTGCAGCTGTGGGTTGGAAATCCACTGTCTCCACGTCTTCCTGATTGTCCTGAAGGCTGCTGGGGTGTTGCTCCTCATCCACAGACTCACTGATGGATGGCATGGGCGAAGGTAGCCGTTTGCCTCTGCCTGTAGAGGGCCTTTTGCCCACGCTAAAACCTATATGTTTGTTGCGATCCCTACTGGCCTGTGCAAGGCTGCGCTGCCCCTGAACAGCCTTCAGACAGTGCATGTACAACTCCACCTCATCGTCTGACAGAGACTCCGTGGAAGCGTTGTCGTCGCTTGTTTGGTCACTTCCAGGTTCATCTGTTAAAATGCACGACCCTGCCTCTGCAGCAGCGGAATCGTTCTCGTCTCTCTCGGCTTTTGATCGGTCATCGTTGTTGCTTTGATCATCCTCCTCTGTGTAGAGATGCATTTCAGTTGGGCCACACACATGTTTCCCTTCCCCTGTATTTTCTGTGTCAATTGCTCTCTCACCCACACCCTCATGCACATTGTTCACCGGTGTGGATAAATCATCCTCAACCTTGTTTTGTATAACGTCTGATCTCTCTTCTAAACCCCCAACTTCATCTTCCCTCTCCTCTATCGCCGTGCCCTCCCCAATGCCCTCCGCCTCTGCAAATACAATCTCTGCCTCTGCTGCCTCATCAACTAGCATTTCCGCCTCGTCATCTGAAATCTCCTCTTCCATGTTTTCCTCCTGTGGTTTGACCTCGTCTTCCCACTCCACACCCGTTTCATCGTCCTCATTCATGTCTATCTCAATTTCTTCCTCCCCCTCTATCTCCCCCTCTTCCTGGATATCTGCCCCTTGAATATCAACCTCCTGCATCGCTACAACATCTTCCTCCTCCTCTAACTCCGTCTCCACCTCTTCCTCCTCCTCCCCAACTACGATCTCCTGCTCCACTATCTTTTCCTTCTGCATCGCTTCAACATCTTCTTCTAATTCCTTCTCGACAATGTCCTTCTCTTCCCCAGCCACAGTCTCCTCCGTTTCTTCCTCTTCTGTCATTTCCTTGTCATCTATCCCTACAGTATCCTCAGCCTCCTCTTCTTCCTCCTCTGCAGCTGCAATCTTGTCCTCCATTTCTTCCTCTGTCATCTTTTCTTCCTCCTCCATCCCTTCGAACTCCACCTCTACCTTCTCTATCCCGGTGTCCTCCAACTGCTCCTCCATCACTTCTCCCTCTTCCTTCCCGGTGTCCTCCAACTGCTCCTCCATCACTTCTCCCTCTTCCTTCCCGGTGTCCTCCAACTGCTCCTCCATCACTTCTCCCTCGTCCTTCTCCACCGCTTCCAAGTCTTCTTCATTGATGTTTATCTCCTCACTTCTCTCTTCATCTATTAATATGTTCTCTTCCTCTTCTTCAACCATCATTTCCCAATTTTGTTCCTCAGTCGTCGCTCCTGGATTGACATCCTCCTGTTTTGTGACTATATCTTTAATTTCACTGTGCTCATTTATACAGTTAGGATCCAAATCCTGTAGAGCTTCTGATGGTTTGTCCTGTTCTGAATATGCATTGGTTGTTGATACATTGGTTGTGCCAATGTCATCGTCTGTGTTTGACTCATCAACACACGCACAGTCATTTGCTCCAATGATCTGTTGGTCCATCTCAGCACTGACACGCACTGACACAATCTGAGAGAGTTGAGGCAGCAAAAAAGAGGGTTGTATACTGGTTGTGGCTGCCTGTGTTTGTGCTTGTGAAAGTGTTGCATCTGGTAGTATTTTAATTTGTGAACATGCGTCTTCTGGCGGTTGAGCCTGTGCTGTTTCTGCTGTGGTTTGCTTTTGGACAAGATAGTTGTGTTGCAGGTCATGGGTCAGATTGTCTTCCTGAGATTTCCCCTGGTGATGCAAACTCTCTCTGGGGATACGAGCGTTCAACACATCAGTGCTTAAAACGTTTAGGGTCCTGGGATGTACCGTTTCTTCCTCTGAGAGCAGTTTGGGATCTTCAGGCGTATCTGTGCATCTTTGGTCTGATTCTTGAATCTCAGCCGGATCCTGCAGAATTTCTGCATGGCTCCAGCTGGCATCTGCTGACACACTCGAGCTAGTCTCTCTTCTCTTGGCGATAGGATGATTCAGAGCGGTGTCTATGCATTCTTCGTCTGATTCCTGAGTCTTAATTGTATCCCCCAGAAGTTTGGGATGGTTCCCACTGACATCTGCTGAAACACTTGAGCTGGTCTCTCTTCTTTCGGTGTGAGGATCATTTTGAGTTGTTGATGAGTCTCCCATATTCAGTCTTCCCCTCATTGGATTTCCCCAATCAGCTAAGTTGTGACCTTCACTTCCCACTCTGCCAAACACCTGATGATACAGTGGAGCCACCACAGTCCCAAATATGAAGCTGTTGGCCTGACTGACAAGGCCTTCAATGCTCTCTGCTGAAATGACATTGCCATCTGATTCACCTGCAGTGTTGCTAGTAGATTCATCATGCATGCCTTCCCTGCTACTTTCCAGTTGCCTCTGTCTGTTGTCCTCAGCTTTGGAGACAGGCTTGTTGATGTTTTGGTGTTTTGTAGGAGCAGGCTCGTCATTTGGATGCAATGGGTTGTTTGGGATATCTGTGGCGTCTTTCCCTCCCATTTTTAATGTGACTGAGTCGGTCAAGTAGCTCTCAGATTTCTCTGACTTGTTGTTGGATGTGCTGTCCAGTGCTGGCGAGGTCTCATATTGGACATCAGGAGAGGTTTTGCTGGTTGTTGCCAGAGGTTCTGAAGCAAACTGAAAACCTCCTGATTTGCTGTGCTCCTCAGAAATGGACTGCGTTTCTGAAACATTTGAGTGCGTTTCCAGTGGGGTTTCTCCTTGGGCTGCCTGTGAGGATACGTCACTTTCTTTGTCATTGGGTTTTCCATCTCTTTCAGCAAAGTAGCCCCTCACCCGTGCCAACCGTGCTGCCCTTTGCCGACTTCTTCGGCTGCAGTTCCGGCTGTTCTCAATCTGTCCATCAACAAGAGGGATAGATTAATTTCAGCTTGCTCACACAATAGCTATGCTGTGTTACGGAGGATGACATTTAATGGTGCATGTCATACAGTATCATGCTCAGATTAAATACTATACATGACTAAACAGTTTTTTATTAACATTTTAGATGACTAGGTGATTCTAAATTTCATAGGATATAACATAGTATGAAAATAGCATGTATTACACAGTATGAGACATTCAAGAAGTGCAAATGTTGTTTATTCATTAAGCCATGTTTCTCACAAAAATCCTAATTTAACTACTACTGTGCTGCAGTAAACATCAATGTGACTGCCTCAGATGAAAACTGCATGTGCTCAAGTGTCCTCTACATGTAACCAATACAGTGTGTTACACTGGTTCTTGTCAGAGCTGCAGCATTCATCATGTGACGTCCAGAAAGAGCACCAGGGGTCATTTTAAGTCTCCTGTTCCTCCTGTACCTCATAGACACACCATGATATCTTAAAGTTACACAGTAAAGGTCCCAAACGTTTCACTCCTCACATAGCTAATAATGCAACAAACCTATGTGAAATAAAGGTTGCAAATAAGTGATTGTTTGAACCTGCTTGGCGTACCAGATGAGTGGGATTGACCATATCAGGATAATTCAGATAGTGTCAGGTAAGTTGCAAAATATAGTAGTATGCTAATACAAATACTTTCCTGTGATTGTCCGACACTCAACTTCATGGCACAACTAGGCTAGAGCAAACCATAAAAAGGTATTTGCAAATACTATTTGGCCAAGGTCTACTTCTAAACAGAGCAATGATGATATTGTCTTGATTTAAGTCTGCATGCGGCAAATGAAAGGACATTTTTACTCACCAGTAATTTCTGACCATCTTCCTCTGAAGGTCCTGACTGAGAATCAGAGATTTGCTGGGCTTTCATACTATCCACTTCTTCTCCATGTTCTGATGCACCTGGAGAAAAAAGACATTTCTCATTGATCTTGTAGTTACACTATTACAGCTATATTTCATTTCTCAGTTAGTTAAAGAAATAATCACCTGTTGAAACATTTTCCTGTGACGGTAAAGTTTCCAGTGATGACCCGTTTTCCACAGTGGGGGAGTTCTGACTGTGAATTAATGAAATCATGATAGGTCAGATAAAAATATAATTTCTATGTCTCTGAATATATATAGCTGTAGGATGATACACTATGCATTGAAATTTTGCTGGTGCAGTCTATCATTGCTTTGCCCCCAAGCATGTGGGAGGTATGACCTTGCCTATGTTTTTTTTTCTTTGATCAGCACCCCATTCCCACACTTTTCTGTCACTTTATCAGAGAGATCATGACTATTCTTATTCACTCAACAACAAAATAGAAATTATTTTCAACAGTTATGTGGAAAGGCGTGTTGCAACTTAAAGATTATAGACCTTGTGTGCATAATAAAATCCACCTAAATTAAGCTGATACCTTTTCCTTATCCTTAAGCTTAACATACAGAAGTTGATATAGTTTGACCTTCCTTTTTAAATATAAAGGCTATTAACCAAAGTAACTATGTCCATTACTACAGTAACTACAATTAGGGTTAGACCGATATATCGGGTTGCCAATATTTCGGGCCGAGGCTTTTATTAAATATCAGATATTGGCCGGTCCTGTCATCCACCTCTGATATGATGGAGGTTCTCCTCCCTGACCACATCTGAGTCTGTAAACCTGCACATTTGATTTATTCATTTAATTGTTCAGTTATGTTTTTTGTAAATTACCTATTTATTTAACAGCCTATTCCAGAGTTTCCCAGAGTGGGGCGGGTTGCCCTGCCTTAAGGAGCTGCTAACCCACCAAAAATAATGTAATTATCCTGGGTTTCAATGGAGAGTTTTAAAAGTGTCCCATGATGGTTTAAATTCTGTTTCAGAGGCTTTTCCACCCTGCTAAGAATACAATTCTGGGAGAAACACTGAATACGTGTAATTTTTTGGCATGAAAATTGTCAAATTTAAATATATTGAATATCGGCACAAAATATCGGCTATCGGCATCTTAAGTCTAAAGATATCGGTATCAGTATCGGCTTTCAAAAACCCATATCGGTCAATCCCTAACTACAATATCCTCACCTGACAGCCTTGAGACAGCTTTTCCTGCACACATTTTCTCTCTGTGGAGTTTCTTTCAGTTCCTTTACTCTCTGGTGGCAGAACAGCACGTAGTTCCTGTTGTTGTTGTTGGCCCAAAATGTCCCGACAGGAGTCTCATACCGCAGACATAAGTCTACCCTGGCCCCCTGCTCCCCAAACGGGGGCACCAGGGTGAGCTTAAACGAGAAACAGTCCGTCACACCGTCGCTGGAACCGGGGATATACTCTGCCAGCAGGTCAAAGTGGCTGGACCAAGCGTCCAAAGTGGTACGGACGTACACCGCCTTATCGAAGGAGATGTTGAGAACACGGATCAGCCCTTTCAGTATTGTGGTCCCAGGGAGTAACTCGATGGTCTCCAGCTCCACTTTCTGCTCCCGAGCTCTGATGAACAACTCTTCAGAAGACAAGGGAAAGAATAGAGGAGATAGGTAGTATTCCTCTGCGTCTTTACCTTCGCCCTCCAGGGAGTCATAGCCTGGCAGCTTGGGTAAATCCCATGTGTCAAACTCCTTAACTCGCACCAAGGTGAGGCCCTTGGCGTCCGCAAAGGACACTCTCCTGGAGCCACACAGGGGTGGTTCGGGCCCTGAGTCCTCGTCAGGGACAGAGCTCCTTCTCCGCGGGAGGGGAGAGGACTTGGGCCTGATGCCGATCACCACCTCACCTTCGTCATCGTCCACGTCCAAGGAGCTTACGCCTGGCACCCCTAAGAGGTTACAGGCCCCAGAGGCTCTTGGTTCTCCCACAAACTCCATCGGGCTCTCTGTGAGAGAGTCAGCGGGAACTGCAGTGCTTCTGCTTCTGGCAACTGACATTCAACATGCTGTGACTTAACAGATGGAGTCGAGTTACAGATGACATTGTTGCAAGGGCCAACACTATAAATAGGCCAGAAGGGACTTAAACTATGTACAGTAGTCTATGCTCAGGAGAAGACTAAGAAAATATCATCGTCATGCCTCTTTGGGACATTACATTTGTATGATATAATGTGACATATTGTAATGAGAATTATCTAACTCTCCTAAAAAAAAAACCTAAACGTTTTGTGGTTATCTTTATAACTTAACCCCTTCTCTCTTGTGTAATTGTCCTAATTGTTCCCTAGAGAGTTATAATGCTATTTGTACAATAAGCATGGGATTTACCATGGCGACAGTGATTCATGCTTTGCTGCTTTTGGTCAGCACTGGGTCACATGAGGTCCAAAATGGAGCAAATGGCCCTTGCCTACTATTCAGGTCCTCCAAAATTATTCCACTGACCAACCCCTGACTCTGTGATGGTGTAATACTGATGAATTATCTGAATAACAGTGAAAACTTGATAGTGTAACTATGAAAAACAAATAACCAATCCACATAAGCGTATTCTTTTATCTGTTTTGAGCTTATCCCATATCAAGATTTATCTGCGGTTACCAGAATGACAGTTTACAGTTATGTATTTTGTTTGTACTGTTTCATCAGTGTTTATCTTACATCTGTGAGAATGTGGCCCAAGTCATGACAAAAATGCTTAGTCCTTAATCTTGCTGAGTAAATAAAATAAATGTTTTAACTGTGAGTAAGAGTAATGCGAATGGTAAGCCCTCCCATGGTTTGGATGGAGGTAGTATAAAAGCATGTAAAAGCTATGACAAGGAAGACAACATTTTCAGACATGCCCTCTAATAGTAAAGGACCGAACTGTAAAGGCAGCTGGGATCTCACACAAATTGGATACGTTCCATTGCGTTGCAGTGCTTGGACTTGGATAATGTCGGAAGTTATTGTAAAAAGAAACAACGAATAACCAGAAAGGAAGAACAAGACAACATGTAAAGGAAGCTTTATATATGGAAGAGGAAAAAGCAGGGTGTGAATTAACCAAGGAGACTAAGAAGGAAGAGAGCGGCAGAGAAACTATTACTGCAGTAGGGAAGGCTGCAATAATGGCAGATGCTGTCAGTACTTGTGAGAACATCCACACCAAACCAACCCTTCCTCAGGGTAACATTTGCTCTCAGCCGAACTTCTCAGATAATCCCTCATCTGAGGACACGCAACACTTTTCAAAGCCCCCACTCTCCTACATCGCCCTGATCGCCAAAGTCATCCTGTCCTCCCCCTCTCAGAAACTCAACCTGGCATCCATCTACAGAGCAATGGAGGAGCGGTTTCCTTATCTCAGGAGCCGGGGCCAGGGCTGGAGGAACAGCGTCCGGCACAACCTGTCTGTGAACGACTGTTTTGTGAAGGTGAGCCGCTGTGAGGACGGTAGGGGCCATTACTGGGGTGTTCACCCAGCTCACCTGAGAGACTTCCAGCAGGGGAACTTCAGGCAGTACAGGAAGGCCAAGGGGAGGAGGGAGAGGGAGCGATATGACAGCATGGCGGGGTATCTGGCTTGGATGGAGACTAGCTGCCTCCTGGGACAGTTCTGTGAGAACAGAGCTGGGTCTTTGGGCTGGGTGGAACCGCAATGCCCCCTGCAGGAACCTAGGAGTCATCAGACCGGTTCTCTGGACTGGGCAGAAGCACACTATCGGCCTTGGAGTTTCAACATGGGTTGGGCAGAGTCCCCAAGCTGGGTGACGCATTACTATTTTCCTGAGAGGCTACCAGACTTGCATGACAGGGCTGTAGTTGGGAGATGGCACCACGGTCAGCCCCTGACACCTGGACTGCATTGTTGGGAGATGCATGACCCAACGCTGAGAGGCATGGCAGAGTCATACGACAGCATGTTCAGTTTGCCTGGCTGCTGGCGTGTGACTCCAGTCTTCAAAGAGTTCATAAAACCTTTGCCCTACAAAGTCAACTATTCATTTCACCCCTGAACTCTCTTGAAACATTATACATTAAAAGTAGAAAATGGTGGGGATTGCATCTTTCTGTGATCATACTTACAAATTCCCATGACTTTTTCTCATACTACGAGAAGGGCAGGTAAATAATAATCCAGTAGGTGGCAGAAAGTTACCGTGGTAACAAAATCTACAATTGAAACATTAATTGCTCTCAGGCCTGTCCTGCTTTAAGACATGTTCTGTATGATAGTAAGCAGAGGGTCTGATAGTAATCTACAGTTACATGCTGTATGTAGCTTCAACTTTAACATTTAATAGCCTGCACTGTTGTGTTTGGTGCATACGTTAGCAATGCCATGTTATTTCTTAATTTGTATGCCATGACAAGGGAACAACACTTACAATAGTGAACCAAGTGTGCAAAAGGATTAAAGGACATATGGAGGGGTTTTTGGGCCTTAACATTATGTCTCTGCTCACCTACAGACATGTTGGTACCTTCTCAGAACAGTATCATTCCTGATAGGTGTGGTGGCCTGGCCTCTGCTCCTCATCACCTTCCTTCATCATGTACTTGCACCCTGTAAAACAGTTTTTGCAATAAACAGCTCACATAACGAGAAAGCAAAGAGTGTGATAAAGCCTGGTACTGTACACTGACTAAAAATAAAAGAAAACATTTATTTATTCATTCTTCAGCAAAGCTACAGTGTCTCTCAGGAGTCATTTCAGGTATGCCAAGGTGGTTGTGGTGAACTTCTACACCCTAGGTTAGGCTGCATTTAACAATAGCCCAAATTAAAACACTTTAATTTGTTTTTAATAGATGTACTGATATCCTATTCAAATAAAAGTGCAGCCACTACTGTAAATAGCTCTTTGATAACACTCTGACAGTTGGCTAGCTGCAGAGTTTTTTTGTTAATGTTGAAGACTCGCGGATATTTAGATACTGCACATCTAAATAAAGTCACACAGGACTGACTATACTTGTCTCTTTTCAAAGGAAAGGACTCTTTGTTTTAATCATAACAGAGATTAAATTATGCCTGTTTTGAGCTGTAGAAGCACTTTATTTTCTAAACCCTCCTTTGGGCTTTTTGTTGATTTGCATAGGTCTATTCATATCCACTAAGAGAAGTAATGCTCGCAAAAATGCATACTTAATACAAAAACTGAGGAATCAGAAAACACAAAATCATATGTGAATGATTTGTGAAGATGATATTTTATGTTTTGTTTGGTCATTAGACAAAATATCATGTTGCAATATGCATTAGAGTGACTTTTAGATTTTTAAATAGGAGAGCAGTGTAGACATGTGACATAATTATGGTTTTCATGACTAATAAATAATGCAAATTTGTTGACAAATGCAGTAACATTTCATCACTACAAATGTGGAGATGAACACCAGGTGAGCACTGTTTCATTTTTCACCTTATTTTAAGATTGAAACATGAGAGTCATATACAGTAATCTGTTGGAAGTTCGTCATTTTAAACCTAAACTACTAATTATCTGAAGCTCTGCTGCTTTTGTAGTTATTTTTCTGTTTTTCAGACCCCTGCTATTGTCACTGTCTAGTTTACTGACTGACACTGTGACTCCTCCCCCTCAGGTAGATACACATCAGTCCTCTCCCATCCTCACTCCAAACTGCATGACTTGGAGACATCAACACTGCCTGGCTGCCCTGAATACACTATTCACCTTAAAGGTATGTGGGTTTAATATACTACCCTGACAGAAAGATTTACTGTAATTAAAGGGGTCAGACTTTCTATTATGGCTGTGTCATCAGATTTTACTTGGATGTCTTCTTGTAGATTTTTAGGAAAGTTAATACTCTGGTTGAAATCCCTATTTTGTGCACAATTTCAGAGGTCCTGAGTTGTGTTTTATACTCCTCGGGTATGTGTAGGGTACTTCTCTTATATCTATTTTAGTTTCTACTTCATGCAGTGCCGAGGAAAGTTCAGACATGCGTGTATAAATCATTCATTCATGTATGAAGCATGTAAAACAAAGGTAATTATTTACAGACCAAAGCTGCCATGGATCTGCATGCCCATTAGAAGTCACTGGTCATATTACTGATTCTGAGTAAGTCAAATTGGATTGATTTAGCTAGAATGGTGATGGTGTCAAAGTACAGAAAAAATACTGTACACAAGAAATTGATTGAATTAGTATGCTTTAATTGTAACTTTTTATAACATACAGCACATAATTATTTGTACAGAGTTCTATATAATGTTAATGATCCAGAATGATGTGTGCTTTTTCTTCCGCTGTGTATATTTACTATGCTGAAACAACTATGCTTTATTTGCTGTACGTATATGTATTCGAACACACTGTATCCTTACAGTTTCCATCCACTTCTTACATGGGAATCCAGAACTTACAATCCAGGCCCAACGTTATCTAGTCTGTGGTTCTATATATTGCATCTACAGTATTACTAAAGGTTTGAAGACTTTGGAAAAAGCCATGCATTCTTCTTTCAATTGTGTGAGAGCCATTTGAGAGAGAAATGTCTTTTTTTTTTAACTCTTGGTATGTCCCATTAGCCAGCACCTCATCGAGAATGGCCACTTTCTAATCAGTACTAATGCCAAACTATTACTGTTCCTTGAGTCTTAAGGCTCATTTGGTTTGACTGTGTTCCTATAGGACCTGAGCTGGAATGCCTGAGTCTCCTCTCAGTCCCGCAGCAGCCCGTCAAACCCCAGCCAGCAGCCTCCTCAGTCACACAGACAACGGCACAGGAGAGAGACTAGCTAATGGGGACTCCTGCAGTGGAGTGAGCGCCGAAAACTGTCTCCAGCATAAACAGGTATCTTCATCCTCCTCCTCATCCTCCCCCTCACCGTCCTCTTCTTCCGTCGTCTCTTCCTCCTCTTCATAAGCGGGAAATAGAACAGTGTTAGGTAAACAGATGTCAGGAGAAATACTGCACGTCAACTCCATATTGGACGTCCTCTGACAGGACACCGAACCCAGTGCCTGCAGCTCTGTTGACAGTGGCAGGGATTTCATATGAGATCTGGTCCGAGTCGGGAGTTGACACGCAGAACTCTGTTTGTCCTTCATTATTAGTTTGTGAGTCAGGGCCAGGGAGGAATCATTGTCCACGGACCTAGGCCAAATAGATGCAAGACAGTGAAAGGCAAATAAGCATGGCCCAACATAATTTTATGGTTGTCTGTTACAATTCCCTCCCTGGGAATCTTAATCTAGGGGATCAATGAAACAACTGAGATAATGGAGGCATGGTCATCACCACCCCTTCCTTCGGTCTGTTCTCTCATCTTGTCAGTTTTTATTGATTTCCGTTCTCTTCATTCACTTTCTAAACCTATATGTGGCCCTCAACTGTCAGAAATAAAGTGAAGGGCTCTGGTAGTGAATTTTCAAGCATGTTTTTTGTTGTTGTTGTAATTTTCTATTAACATAATGATTATAAGTGATATTATATGCTGCATCCTTGCCTGGCTGCCAGCGTGTGACTCCATTCAAAGACATAACAATGCCCCGTGATATGAAAGATTCTTTTCACCCCACAAACTCTCTACAAATCAAGAGACTGATTTTCTCTCATAATACAAGAGTGTATTATTATGTATTTCTTTTCTGATTGTAGCATCCAATCGACGAGCCACATATGGTCACCATGTAGTTTGAAAAGCACGATAACGAAGCCAGCTATACGTCAATGCCGTCTTTGTAACCGGATGCAATAGCGGATTCAGGAATTGAGTCTAAGACACACCAAGTGTAACACCAAATCATGCCTGAAAAAGATCATTAAGGAGCCTGTGCCAAAGAGAAAATCCTTCATGTTGGTGTTTCTACTGTTCTTAACGTTCTAACTTTTCATCTAAAAACTTGAGTTGTCATTGATCAGTGCAGTGGAAATCGTGGAGGTATTATCTCAAAGGACTGTGATGAGGAGGATGACACACTTAAGGTCCCAGATGTGTTCTTCTTTCATTACATCCTGCAAGCAGCTAAGATATTACTCCAGCACAGACACGAGGGTGTTCTGAAACCTATGATGAAACCTACCAAGAGCAACATCAAGTCACAGCCCCTGCACATGCCTGTATGTAGCCATGTACAGGCAGCAACGAGACTGTATGGGAATAATCAAAGCGGTTTCTTCCAAAAAGAGATCTCCACCATTTGAAAAAAAGTGGCACCTACTCTTACAGAATGATTGACAGCACAATATTAAAACAAATGATGGTACTTTTTGAAGAATAGTAGGTAACTTTTACTGACTGGATCCTCTAAGGTTAAGAGATACTGAATGATAAACTATAGGTAATGATTTATTTTCCAAAATGAATATAGAGCATTTGAAAACAAACTCTTCAATTACTAAATTGTATTTTCTTTCCAATAATCAATCTGCAACAGTCGTGTTATTTGTACAGTATTGTTTGTAATATGTGTTATTTGAATTTGTCACTGGCTTTTGTTATTCCTTAATGCAGTCTCAGACTAAATGGACTTGTTTGGAATAATTCAGTCAAGGCAAATTGCCATAGCCTCTGTTGGAATATGAAAGGAGACAACCATTCTGTTATTTGTCATTCAATCAGTAACAGTGCAGATCAGTTATTATTCTGTGAGTGTTTGCCTTTATTAATACCCATACACTTCTATTAGGAGTCACAACAAGCATGTAATTGTGTTGCTAATTAACTGGTCAACCTATCTCCCATCTCATTTAGGGTCAATGACACAATCTATCATGATGATGTTCACAGAAGTTTGACAGCATTGTGTTGTAATTGGATTGGAAGAATTCCCATCCGATGGTTATTGCTGTTTAACACTTGACACTTGCCTTGTCTCTCACTCCCTCGCTCTCTCTCCCCTTCCCTCTGTGGACTGTTGGTCAGCGTCTCTCATGTTTCCTTGCTCTTCTTTGCTGCAGGTCTTCCTGGCCATGATGGCTCCTCAGCAGATGCAGCAGCTTCTGTCCCCCAGCCAGCTGCAGGCTCTGATCCACCAGCAGCAACAAGCCCTTCTGCTCCAGCAGGTAAAGACTGGACTGCACTTCAGCATGCCATACCATACTGTCCCACTGTCCTGTTACCTAGCACTTCTCTATCATGAACAAAGACTCAAGGGACACAGGAATATTTTTTTCTTCAATTGTCTTGGAGAGTCAGCTAATGAGCTAAATGTCTATATTAAAAATGTATAATGCCCCATCCCCTTTTTTCTAGCAACATCTGAAAGAGTTTTACAAGAAGCAGCAACAACAGCTCAGCCTACAGCTGCTTCAACAGCAACACGGCAAGAAAGTCAAAGAGGTTTGTGGGTCTTGGTGGTCTGGTTCAGTCTTTATTTGAAGCGTGTGCTATATAAAGTGCTATATATCCATTTTCTTAATGTTTATTGATCAGTAAAAGTAAAGGAATACTAGGAGCATTAAGTAATCTTTGACTTTTATCGAGCTCTATCGGCGACAAAGGACTTGCAGGGTTAAGGTAAAGGGGGTGGGGGTGGGGGAGTGTCTTGAAATTCAAATGGGTGGGGACTACGAT